>VYZP01029494.1:108725-118803 GCA_013400635.1 Hypocryptadius cinnamomeus
TTTTTTTTTTTTTTTTTTTTGTGTGTGTGTTTAAATGTATAACTTCATGGGGCTGAACAGCACGGCCGTAGCTATTCAGCCCAATGTGTCCTGCACATGCAACTGCAAAAGGTCTTTGTTCCAGAGCATGGAGATCAGTAAGTACCAGTCCTGCTGCTCCCGGGGAGGGTGCGGGAGGTGCCCGGGGTGCGGGAGTGCCCGGCGGCCCCGCCGCGGGCGGGGAAGTTCCCGCGGGGGCTCCCGGCGGCGCCCGGGACCCTTGGCTGCGATGCGCTTTCCCGGAGTGGTTTTCCTCCCCCCTCCGTGCGAGCCCCGCTCTCTCATCTGTTGCCGCTGGGATGTCGGTGCGGGTGTGACACGGCGCGGGCCGGGCTGCCGGAGCTGCCCGGGATCAGCCGCCCCCGGCCGCTCCCCGCCGGCACCGGGGCTGAGATCCCCGCTCTTCCCCATCGCGGCTCCATCACCGCCCGCGTCTCGCCCTTTCCCCGCCGTGCCCCGGTGCCCCTGCCCCGCGCCTTCCCCTCCTGCGGGGGTGATGCTTGGGCGCTCCCGAGCCTCCCCCGGGGGTCTGCGCTGCCCCCGTGTAAATCACCCTCGCCTCGGTACCGGGGGGGCACCGCGGTCCGGACACCCGAGTAGGGTTTGGATTTGGGAACCTGTTCCCCTCGTCTCCAGCCCCTCGGGGCTTTTTGTTCCGAAGGGCGATTTGGGTTTTTTCATTAATATTTTTCAACCCTCGCGGAGTAGCAGTGAGGGCAGTGCCTGACCTAAATATTCACCACTTCTCTGTGTGCTCTTTCCCTCTTGGAAATGAAGTGCACGGAGGTGAGAGAGAAGGAATATTACTGCTGAGGGGAGAGGAATGAGTTGGGCTCTTTGGCAGTTTTAAGCAAATGGTATTTTCTGTAAAGGGAAGGTTTTCAAGGCATCCCAGAGCGGGAGGGCTGTCAGGATTGCACCCTGCTTAGCACCTTGTTCAGTGCCTTGAAATCCAAACCCTGCACAGACTAATGCAAAATGGCCCAAAAGGAAAACTTGGGAAGGAGTCTGGATTTTGCATATGTGCCTGGCACTGCGACGGGGCAGGCTGGCGCTCGGTGCGTGCAGGGAGAGCCAGCTGAGCTGTGCCTGTTTCTGCTAGCACAGGATCTGCCCCGTTACCTCCAGCGGGGCTGCAGAGCATCTGTCCCTTGGTATTTTGGATGGCTTTTGTCCGGTGTCGTCTGCCTTCTCCTTCTCCAGCTTCATCCTTGTTTAATTCAGTTGTCTGAGTCCTGGAGAAGGTCTGCAGGCATTTGTATACCGGGTACTAAAATGTGTTCATTCTGAATTTTAGCATAAACCATACCCTTTGTACTGTATGCACTTTTAATCTTGATTTAATCTCATTCGTGTTCAGACAAAACTAAGCTGGATTTGCCTGATTTTATTAACACTACCGGTACTGAATAGACCATTATTCTTCCCTGACTTTAACAGGCCGGGCTAGATGTGCATACCAATAGCAGTGTATAAATAATGAAGATACAGTTCTTTTTTGTGTCAGCCAGTTGCTGAACATAAACTGTGTCCCACAGAATCCCAAGGATGAGACTTTGTGTCTGAGCAAGGCTCATGGTTGTGATAAAAGTTGTGAATTAAAATGTGTAATGTCTTTTGAAGAAAAAGCTATTCTAGTCTAACTCTTGGCATGAGGTTTTGTTGGAACAACTCAGGCTTTTAATTTCACTCCTTGACTTTTTAGAAATAGCATAGTTTATAATTTTTCCCCCCATTTTTGTCAGCATACGAAAAGCTTGGTAAGAGGCAGGTGCTGCTTATGGATGGGGGGTGTGAGAGACAGGGAACAGTGAATGACACAGGAGGAGACTTTGCCTGGATTGGGATGGGTGTTGTGGTGATGCTCCCGAGGTCCTTCCCTGACTTGTCCCCTGCCCTCTGTCAGCTCTGGGGTCCTGACACTCAGGTGCTGAGTTCCTGTGAGCTCCTGGGAGCCTTGGAGCGAGCTCCCTTATTGCTGCCCTTCCCTATTTCATGTCGGGGTAGGTTTCTTATCCTCAATGTTATTATTTATTTCCTGCTGATGGCGGGCAGCACTGGCTCACCTCTGTGCTACAGGAGAGCTCTGGTGGCACTACAGGGGCTGTTACCTGATCGCCTCCTGCACCTGGCTCCAGTGGGAAGGGCAGAGCTGAGCCTCCCAGAGATAAATTCATTCTACAGCGTTTTTCCTCCTCCACTCGCTTGATTTTATGTATCTTTCTGATACGACTTTGAGGGAACCTCAGAGCAGCTAACACCAGATGCTCCTTAATTTTTCAGCCAAAATTTTCAGTTACCAGGCAGGAACGCTTCAGGAAAGCGGCACGGGGAGGAACACGCAAACTCCTCTGACTTACAACCCTCGAAATAGGTTAACTGTCCAACCGATGCCCAAACCCCTTTTCCTCGCAGGCTTTATTCCGTATGGCGGCTGCGGCGCTGCGGTGGAGGAAGCAGCTGGTTTCTGTGTGTGGCGCTCCCAGATTAGGATTAGAAAAGGGCTTTTTGGGGGCGGGGGCGCCAGTCTCGCCCGCCGCCGGGCTGGAGTGCCAATATGCCGGGCGGTGCTAAGCAGCCAGACGTCTGCAGCAGTGGGCTCTAATCGCCTCGGCTAGCTGAAGGAGGTCAGGGGTGACCGGCGTGGCGGAAGAGGCTGTAAATAACTAATTATTTGGCGCGGGGAGCGGAGCGAGGCGCCGTGCCTGCCTCCCCGCCCGGCACCGGCACCCGCACCTGCCCGCCCCGGCCATCCCGCGGGCACCTGGGCATCCCTGCGGGAGCTGCCGGGGCACCTCTCTCCGGGCTGGGCGGCTCTCGGCAGAGGCTTTGCAGTCACTTTGATCGTGTAGGAGTGTTATCCGAGGCGTTTGGGATTTTTGGGAGGCGGTGTTGCATCTCCCGGGATCGAGGCTGATCTCCCCCAACTGCAGTGTCTGGCTGGGCTGAGCGAACCTTGAGGGCAGGTTCCTGTCCAAGCCAAGACTTCTAGGTTTTCACATTCTTCGGTTTAATAACAAACCAAATGCATATGGCTCAAACAGGGATCACGTCTTCTTTCCCTTTCACACTGCTTTTCTGACAAATGCATTTCTTTCCTGACACTCTGTCATCGGCAGTTATGGCTTATTCCAGGGCAGAGTGGATATGAACCATGTGCTTCTTTATTCCCCCGCAAAGTTTTCCTCATGGAGGGAAGCCAGAGCTGCTCCCAAAGTTTCAGCAGGCCCGAAAGTGCTTGCACAGAGGATGTTCAGTTTGTGGCATCTCAGTTTGACCTCAGCCAAACCAGGGAGTTCCCTGTGTCTGGCTCTGGTTATGTGTCTATAATGAGCTCTGCTTTTTGCTGAGATCAGCATCCCAAGGTGTGATCCTGGAGGAGAAGAGCATGGGTGGCTTTACTTATGGTGGCCCAAGAGCTGTCTGTGTGTGTCCTTGGCCGTCCCAGGGGACCCAGACACTCTGCAGTCCCAGCTCTGTGGGTCCCACCTTTCACACCCAAGGAAAGGCCTGATTCCCTGAGCCTGGAGAGCACAGGGGTCTTTATTAAAATTACAGTTTATTTGTGCCCTCAGGTAGTGATTTTGGTCTTAGTGTTTTATGATTGATGTCGAATGGGAGAATGAAAAGACACAGAGGGGGAAATGCAGGGGAAATAATCAAACTTTGTTTTTTTCCTGTGGATGAACACCTGGACTGTGCTGTGCTGCACAGCGGGACAGGCACATGGCACCAGAGATGATCCTGTATAATTGGGGGTGATCATTTATGTCTTGTCATCATGTTGCCAAGTGGAGGCAAGACATGGTTCATTCTTCCTTTTCAGTCAGTGTCAGGCTGTTTGCTGCAGTAAGTCCTGTTAGCTTCTGGCGTGGAGGGATCCTCCATCCCCTGAATGTTTGCCTCCGTAGTGTGATTTCAGATCGTGGCTGTGAGAACACCAGAACTGAAGGGTGTGTGGGGAACAGGAACCATATTCTTTTCCTTAAAGCTCGAAATTCCCAAATTTCTGGGATTACCTCTAAATTTTTGGGATATTGAATTAGCTGCTACCACTGCTTCATTTGTGAATGGAGAGAAGAGCACCCACAAACACGTTCTTACTTTTATTTGCTGTTGCTCATCAAAAAAACGAATAATTTTATATTTCCCAGTTGAAAGTTGGTGGTTTGATAAATCCAGTTTTAGAATGAATTTGTAAACATAAATTATAAGTGGAGTGACATGAGGAGACCTTTCCAAGGGAAGTACCAAACTACATGGTGTCACTAATAAAGGGTAATTACAATCCAGCTCCTTTCCTGAGTAACTCAGTGTACAGTCATGTCTGTCGGTGTTTTTTCATTCAGGTAGCAGCAGCTGTCAGAATTTGCTAAGCCTAATTAGTGAAAAAAAAGGTAATTTATTTGCAGCGGTGTCTCATGTGAAGAGACTTCCAACCAGTTTGCTTCCTGGAGGGAGATCCCGTACTGGTGTGTGGTTTGTCTTATCAGATCCCTCCCGTTCTCTGACACACGGTGTGTCTGCTCCTGGCAGGTTTCATCAAAGTGACAGAGCCAGGCTGGAGAGCGGATGAGGAGAGAGGTACAAGGGCCACCTCGCTGCAATCGAGTGGAAACTTGGTTCATGCCATGAGCACACTCCCAGACGTCCATAAAGCACAGGAATCACTGGTGTCGACGGGGATGTTTTAGTGCAGTGTTCTTCCTGTCTGTGTGGCTGAATTGCTGCGTGATTATTTTATAACTGTTTTGGGTGGCAGGAGGTAGGTCACTTGGGCAGGTCCCAGGTGAGGAAATGCATCCCAGACCCGCTCTGTCCAGCACAGGGAGGAACAGGGAGGAATTCTGTGGCAGCAGGATCTGACTCCTCACTTCCACCTTCCAGAGCTGATCAGTGGCTGCTGCGTTGCTGCTTCCTTGCTGCAGGGAATGCAGTGGCGGTCTGGGGGCTCCTCCAGGAGCGATGGGTGAGTGAGGAGTGAAGGGGAGCGGGACAAGGGTGATCCTGGCGCAGAGCATGGGAACAGCTCCCTGAGTGCCAGCACCTGGAACCTGAACACAGTGCTGAGAGCTGGAGAGACCCTGCACACACACCCTGCACACACACCCNTTCTGTGGCAGCAGGATCTGACTCCTCACTTCCACCTTCCAGAGCTGATCAGTGGCTGCTGCGTTGCTGCTTCCTTGCTGCAGGGAATGCAGTGGCGGTCTGGGGGCTCCTCCAGGAGCGATGGGTGAGTGAGGAGTGAAGGGGAGCGGGACAAGGGTGATCCTGGCGCAGAGCATGGGAACAGCTCCCTGAGTGCCAGCACCTGGAACCTGAACACAGTGCTGAGAGCTGGAGAGACCCTGCACACACACCCTGCACACACACCCTGCACACACACCCTGCACACACACCTCTCTGGGAGCTGGAGGGACCCTGCACACACACACACCACCAAGGGCTGACAAGTTTTCAGTACTTGAGGAGGTCTCAGGGTACTCAGTGTGTGTGCACACAGGCATAAACACGTCCGTGAAACTTAATTTAGTAATACAGGAAAGTGGCTCCAATGAACTGGTTAATGAAGAAGTTGGTAACCAGAGAAAGGAGTTGTGGGGTTTGGGCTTTTTTTTTTTTTTTTTTTTTTTTTTTTTTTTGTGATAATTTTTTTGTTGTTGTTTTTAAAGCAGATAAATTTCAGCTGTAAGAATTTATCGTTCAAATCAGAGGATTTGGGGAGCTATTGAGAGTAAAGAGAGCTTTGATGATTTGGCAAGGAATACAGCTTCTGAGGCAGCACTTTGATCTGCATTTTAAATGCTTCTTTGTAATGACAGTTTCACAATTTCTTTTCTCATTTTGAGTCAGTTTTGCAGAGGTATGTTTTGAGAGAAAATAGTAACAGCACACATTATTCTTGTTGGCTTTGGAGCCAGCTAGAACTTGTAGTTCATCCCAGATCTTTTGGCTACCGTGGTAAATTTATGATTGCACCAAAAAGGAAATTAGTAAAGATGTTAAATATTATCAAAGCTTTGCAAATCTTTTGAAATCTCTCCGGTGTGAAAACTAAACTTGCATTAGCATTTCTGCTGTGGTGTGTTGAACAGCGTTTATCCAAGCATCCACCTAATACTGCAGGTTCCTGATTTAGCTTTTTTTTTTCCTTCTGAAGGACACGCTACTGTTTAGCACATGCATCCTTTTAGTCTTGCATTGCACCTGAAATCTTGGCTCTAATGACTCGAGCTTTCTAAGGACAACTCTACTGGGAACCTTTTTCCTTCCCTTCTATCTACAGCACCTCCTCAGATAAACTCTTGTTGGAGGGAGAAGGTTGTTGGTGCCTACACGTTCTTATACAAGAGAGCTTGTTGCATTAACTTATGTAGTATGGAGAGGGGTAGGAATTGGGAATGTTTATTAAGGTTTTAATTTAAATTTTCCATAGCATCTTGAATCCAATTTGGGGAGAGTTTTATACCTCTCATTGGAAATCAACAGCCTCGAGCATGAGGACAAATAAGCAGGTTTTCCCAAATTGGTTTAGAGCTGTGTGGCAGCTCTTCTGGTGCTGGTTTTGGCCTCTGCTGGCTCTGATGAGCTGTACCAGGCTGGCAGCTCTCTGCTTGTGGAGCAGGTGTGTAAAACAGGGCACAGATTTCATTTGCAAGGTAAATTCGCCCAGGAAGCTAGCTCTTCAGTACATGCAAAGGGTACTGGTAGGCCATAGATAAATAGAGCTGTGTGTACATTTGACTGGCATCCCTCCCAAACTGTCAGTGACTGTGCTCAGTGGGGCGTTATCCCTGTTTTTGGATCTCTCTGGTACAGGGTGCTGATTTGGAGCTTGTAGCCCTGAGACATGTCAGTCACCATCCCACTCAGAGATGTACAACCAGGGCACTGTCTGTGTTCAGGCTCAGGGTGGCATCCACTCCACCTTCACTTTTAGACTTTTTTGAACTAAATGCTGCTTTTTCACTGTGTACAGTGAGGTAGCAGTGCTAGAGGCCATAATCCATCAGTGTCCCCTTTTTCTCCAGCTAGTCAGGCTTGTCATTTCTCCCTGGTGCAGGACTAGGCTAATGCTCCATTTAGAGGAGGGTGTGTTTTTCGCTGTGTGTGGTGTGTGTTAGCGTGTCCCAGACTGTGGTGTTACGTAAAGACACCTTGCACATCTCTGGAAACTTGCCTCACAAGTTGTCAGTGTTGGTGGATGTCCACACTGCTTTCAAGTGGTTCACACATTTCTGCTTGGTGTGTTCAGTCTCGCACATCTCTTTAATAAAATGCCTCAGACTGGGTAATTTTTCACTTGCAGTAGACATTCAAAAGCACGCAGTTAGCAAGGAAAGTGCTTTTGCACATGGCAGCTCTCTGGGCCATTCCTGAGACCGTGCTGAAGCCTGCAGAGCTGAGGGATTGTGCCTGTGATGGTTTGTGCTCTTCAGCAGGTGCAACAGGATTTCCCACATTTGCAAACTTGGCCCAAGCAACCCAGCAAAGCAGAATTTAGCCTTGGCGAATGAAAACTGATTAACCCCCAGGCTTGGAGCATACCAAGGATGAAAAAAGTTACTGGCACAAAAATCAAGGCTACTTTTCAAAGAATATGTGCAAGACATGGCTTGGGGATTTTTTTCCATCTCTTCATTCTGTCCAATATGTAAAGTAGCTGGTTTGTTACTCTAACCCCCTACAAATGATTGTCAGTAATAATTCTGTAAAACTGTGAATCAACTCTGCATGACTTTGTGCAAATAGACTGAGTAATTTCTTTGTTCTTTTCTTCTTACTTTGTAATTGGAGTCTGTAAAAGCCCAAAGGTTTGGTCTTGTGGAAAGCATGATTCATTTATTGGTGTCTGTGCCGACTAGTTATCTTTCAGTAATTCCAGAGTGCTGCTACAAGCCAAGAGTGATTCATACATGGCTAAGTGCACAAACAAATGGGGTCATGGCCATCTGCAGAAACTTTTCTAATCTATTTATGGTATCGGGGAAAGAAGTGGGTGTATTAAGGATGATGGAATAGGTGTCAATTACATTAGTGACTATAACTGGTTAAGTAAGGCTCACCATTACTCAAAACCACATCTGCTCCTCGCTGAAGATCACAACAGCAGGTCCTGTTTAAATGTTAACGCAGGTCTGATACGAGAGATGGATTGAGTGTCTAGCCTGCCTCCTGAGGAGCTCACCATCCTCACAGCTCTTCTGCCTTCATTGAGATTCAGACAGGGATGAGGAACTTGCACTGGGAATATTTGTAGTGGCAAAGTCTATCTCTGCTGTTGCAGACCGTGGTCATCGTAAGCTTCACACACAAAATTTGGCCTTACACTTAACTTGTGTTGATGGTCAGGGTAGGGTTTGTCATTGGCAGAACATCTCACAGTGCTGCTTAGGTGGTCAGTTTTCATTCCAAATGCATCTTCAGTGGTTTAAAATCTTGAGGGAAGATGACCAGCATCTTACAAGGTGGCCTTTCTCTACTTCTGTCCCTTTTCACTAATTGTGAGAATTAATTCTTCCTTTGTAACTCTGATAACAGAACAACCCTGGCTGCAGCTGTGTCAGAAGTGCTCTGGTCAGGTTTCAGGCTTTTGCTTTTAGGCTCCTGCCCTGCTCAGGGGTGGAGGAGCTGGGCCCAGGGCTAGAGTTGGTTGTGAGGAAGAGAGAGTTTGAGATCAGCAATAGGAAGCAGGAGGGCAAGAAGCACTCCAGATGTCCATGGTTGAGGGTCTCTGGTGGGCTCCCTCTGGACCTTTGGTTGCCAGAGCCTGCCTGCTCATCAGCCTTGCATGCTGCAGCTGCTTTTGCACCTGAGATAGGTGCATCCAACAAGATCTTGCCCTTGCAGAGCATGGAGTGGTCTCACAGTGTGTTAGGACCGTCCCATGTCTGCAGGATGGATGAGTGTTACTCATGATAAGGTTTGAAAGTGGCCATGGCCTCGTCTCCCTGAGCCCTGGGAGACCTGGACAGTCACTGTGCAGTTTGATTTCAGAGGACTTGACTAGAACACAGAGCTCACAGGCTCCAATTTCTGTAAACTGAATTTAAGCATCAGCACTGGCCAAAAATGTGGGAGAATTTGGCAATGCATCGTTGTTGTCCTTTCACTGGTGTTTTGAGCACTGTGTTCTGCTGCACCCTCCCTGCACGTGCTCCCATGAAGGGAGACAAGGCCTGGCTGAGTTCTCTGTGGAGGGGGAAGTGACCCAGACTTTTGCCCAAAGGACTGATGAGCCTCTCCTGATGTCTGAGCAGCTTTCTTCTCCTGCCCTTGCTTTACTTAAGTCAACAGATTGTGTAAGCCACATGCGAGATTTACCTGCAGGGCAAGTGGGAGAGAAGCAGTGCCATTTGGAAGAATTCCCAAGAGACATCTAACCACTGAGCGTTCAGACTCACATTTCTGAGCTGAGTCCTACAACAGTCCTGAGTCTGCTCGTCGCCTCTTCCACTCTTCCATCCATGGCTTTGGCTGCCGAGGACGAGTCCCAGGGAATGTGCCGGCTGTGGCACATGGCAGCTCCCCTGAGGGCTGGGCTCTGCGCTGGGCAAGCTTGGAAATTCTCCCCCTTAGTGGTTGCTGTTTAATGTTATGATTAATGTCTTTATTTCTTACAAAAACAAAAGATCCCCCCAAAGCAGAGCGCCTCCCGCACCCTCCCTCGGCGTTTCCCACGGTGCTGAGGGTACATGGGGCTCACCCTTGGAGCTCTGCACTCTCTTCAGAGGGTGAAACCCACAGCTCAGCAGCTGAAATGACCCGTGGCTGGGCTTGTGCTTGGTGCCTGTTCCAGGCCTGAAACCAGGCTGGGTTGCCTTGTGCTCCTCACAGGTATTTGTGCAGTGAGACCTCGAGAGTCAGTGGTTGTCGGTGTCCCCTGCGCTGGCTTGGCTGCAAGGGCTCACTGAGGGCAGATGTCTTTCCTGGAGGGGCAAGTGCTGCTCCTTCTGTGTTGATTTCATTATTTCCACCATTATTCCACTTTACCAAGGGTGGTCTCTTGGCTTCAGTACCTCAGAGTAGCATATAC
>VYZP01029495.1:0-10333 GCA_013400635.1 Hypocryptadius cinnamomeus
TTCTATATAATTTGACTGTTATGTTTTATTGGCTGGAATTACAGGATCAGACTTTATATCCCTAAATTTATTGACTCAGATAATAACTGAACCAAATACAAAAGGAAGAATTCTTTTATATATTTAACTGTAGTTTGCTTGATTTGAATTTAATACTTTACCTTTCTACTAAAAGTTAATTAAATTATGTGTATACCTGTGTAGACATTAATTATATAATCAATTAAAAGCAGTGAAAATAAATTAATTTGTTTTCACTCACAATCTGGAGGGAGAGGAGTACAAGTCTGAGGTTGTAATAATTTGTAATTTATATTTATTAACTTATAACTTTAACTTTATTAATTTATAATTTATCTTTTTATTTATTTATTCATTAACTTGAAATATGGATTTTAAAGAAATCTCTTCTCAGGATGGTTTATTTTAGGTTGAGTGTTAAAAAACTTTTATGTGAATGTCTTTATGTATGCATTTGTTGCTTTAAGTTGCTTCAAAATATTGAGGTTTCGAAAATAAATATTTTAAAGTTATAGCTCCAATTACAAAAGGAAATTAATGAAATTTAAGGTTAGCAGGTAAAAATAAAGGTTAGAATTTTTTTTTGGGAAAACCAATCAAATTGAAAAAAACCCATTTGTTTAGGAAGTGTTTTATTTTTAGCTCATATGTATTGGTAACTAATTCAAATAATTTCTTTTTCTTTGACTTTAAAGGAAAAGTTGTTCTAAAATTAAAATTTTATCGCTGACCTGAAAAAGTGAAACATTTGTTCATTTATAACCAGATACAAAATACTGGGAATATTCTGCTTTTCTCTTTTGTCTTCCTTTCTACTGTAGCATTGGGTGTTTTCAGGAGTGAGTGCAGAGGAGTCCTTGAATCCAATTAATTCAGTTTTTACCCATTGTTTCACAAGTAATGCTGCTTTTCTTCAATATTATCACCTTCTTTTTGTAATTAATTCAGTTTTATCCCAGTATTTCATATGTAGTGCTGGTTTTCTTCAATATTATAATTTTTTTCATAATTATTTCAGTTTTATCCTGGTTTTTTGTTTGTAATGCCATTTTCTTCAATATTATAATATCTTTTTTTTTTGTAATTAATTTAGTTTTATCCCAGTATTTAACACGTAGCACTGTTTTAGCTCAATATTATAATTTTTTTGGTAATTGATTTAGTTTTATCCCAGTATTTCCCATGTAGTGCTGTTTTAGCTCAATATTATAATTTTTTTTTGTAATTAAGTCATTTTTATCCCAGTATTCCATATGCAATGTTGCTTTCTTCACTACTATCATCTTTTTTTGTAATTAATTGACTTGTATCCCAATATTTCCCATGTAGTGCTGTTTTAGCTCAATATTATAATTTTTTTTGTAATTTACTCAGTTTTATCCTAGCATTTCACACACAGTGCTGTTTTAGCTCAATATTATATTTTTTTTGTAATTAATTCAGTTTTATCCTGGTTTTTCATACGTAATGCCATTTTCTTCAATATTATCATCTTTTATTTGTAATTAACTGTATTTTTTTTGTAATTAATTTAGTTTTATCCCAGTATTTAACATATAGCACTGTTTTAGCTCAATATTATAATTGTTTTTGGTAATTAAGTCACTTTTATCCCAGTATTCCATATGCAATGTTGTTTTCTTCACAATATCTTTTTTGTAATTAATTCACTTTTATCCCAGTGTTTCCCATGTAGTGCTGTTTTAGCTCAATATTTTAATTTTTTGTTTGGTAATTAATTCACTTTTATCCCAGTATTTCCCATGTAGTGCTGTTTTAGCTCAATATTTTAATTTTTTCCCCCTCTTTTTTCCCATGGAAGACGGAGGGTGCTGGCAATTTCCGATGGGATTGAGCACATTGGGAACCTGCGCTGGGAGCTCGCCCTGTGCCTCCTGGCTGCTTGGACTATTTGCTATTTCTGCATCTGGAAAGGGACCAAATCCACTGGAAAGGTGAGGCTAAAATATTTATTTCCACCAGAACAGCAGAATTTCACACATGTGAGGAACTTGAATTAATTGTAATTAAGAGTTGTTTGTGTTTTTTGGTCCTTTTGGTTTCGTGATTTGTTTTTTCTCTAATTTGCTTAGGTGAGGCTGGGTGGTTTTGTTTTATTTTTGTTAATTTAGCAGTGAGCTTTAATGGAAAGAAACCAGGTTGTGTTGATTTCTGTGCACAAATTCTGCAAAATTTGGATTTTGCTCCAACCTGTCAGGAGTCAAAACTCTCAGTCCCACAAGAGAGTCACTGAGAGTTTTGATGCACATAAAAAGAGAATTTAAAAATACAGATTGAACACCAAGAGCAGAAATAGTGAAAGCACTCAGAGAGGGATCAAGATGAGCATATTATGGGAAAAAATAAAAATATTTAGCACTTTTTGAGTGAATTCCACTCAATCCTGGGAGCAGGGAGAGGGAGCCATGGGGTGAGGGAGAAGCTGTCCCTGGAGTGGTGTCAGCCACAGCTCTGAGTAGAATCTGTGAATAATCAACTACACTGAGAGAGGAAAAGAGCCCCAGATCTGGAGGGAGGATCTAAAAAAAGCTCTGCTTTCTCATGTTGGAAATAAAGGAAACCAGGAACAAAATTGCTGCATTGAAGCATTTAATTTTCAATTGTTTCTTACGTAGTTTTTGTTGTGGTTGGGTTTTTTTTTTGTTGTTTCTGTTTCACTGACCTCCGTTATAAATGAAATATTTCAAATGTAACGGATTTTTGAAATTTAGAAAACGCCAGAGTGAAATTTTTCAGCTGTGTCAGCTGCACGCATCCTTGATATTACCAACGTTTTGGCTGTCCCCAGTTGCTGATTCTGGGTGTGTTTGCCAACTGTGCCACTCAACCTGCTGCTGCATTTCCCATGCGAGGATTTCCACACACACACAGAGATTGCAGCAGCCCCACCTTCACCAGCAGGGAAATCACTGCTGAGAAACCCTGTCAGGGGTGGCCATTGATGCCTGGGGAAGGCTGANGATGAGAATGAATAGTTTAGAGGAGGGGAAAAGTCCTGAAGAGAGAAATCTGGAGAAGCCAAAGTGATCCAAGGGAATGACAAGATAAATATCCTCACGCCTTCGGGGTGGGCTCAGGGAGGTGCACGAGCACTTTGGAGTTTTCTGAGGGGCTGCAGCTGGTGGGGAAGAAATGAAACTGAGTTAACTGGGTTTTTTCCTCCATCAGAAGGAATGTCTGAGGATGGAAATGTATTCTAGCATGGTTTAATCTGCCCCAGGGGTGCAGGGAAAAGCTCTGTGGCTGCACGTGTGTGCACGCACGCGAGGCTGGGCCAGGTGCACTCACAGACAGAGCAGTGGGAGCAAGCCTGGGCTCAGAAGGGGCTGAAGAGACTTTGGAAAGGATTTATTTTACATTTCTGGAGTTTACATCCAGGATTTTATTGTTCTTCCATTCTTTCACTTTATGCCATTTCCCCAGAACCAGATCTTGTGCTTTGAAAGCAGATAAACTGTCTGACCTTTCTTTTTTCTTTTTCTGGTGGCTTAGCTAAACCCTCAGCATTAGGTAGGTGGAATAAATTGATTTTATTTCAGTGTGATTTTGATAACCACCTCTCTGATGAGGTCAGCCTGGGAAAGAACAGCCTGTCTTGGGCACGAGAAATGGGATAATAAACTTTTCAACAAGCAGAAATAACTTCTAGTCTTGCAACAGAAGTGCACAGAGAAGGGAATTCATGCCCAATATTCAGTTTTATAAGTCTCAAGCTTAAAACATTTAGACCAGGGTTCTCTAAGAGGCATACTCATGATATACTTGCACCATTTAAATCAGTTTGCCACGAGCAGCTGTTCTGTTTCCAGAATGCTGAGAAATTCCTCGGGACTGGTGAATTCCCACATTTCTCAGGAGACCCTGTGGTGCCATGAACCTGCCTTTCCAGGGGTCCATGGCTCTCAGGAAGGATCTGTCCTAGCCAATACTGATAATTCCCTTTTCCAGCTCTGTTTCTGCAGTGTAGGTTTTCCCCCTGAGCATACATTTACTGTTTTAAATTTTTTAATGCACTGTTTATTCAGTATTCTTCCACTTGCCACTTTTTCCAGCCTAATCTCTGGAAATCTGGGCCATGGCATTGCCTTCCCAGAGCAGCAAACTTCCCAGCTTAAAAACAAAGGCAGCACTCAGGTGCTGGGGATGCTATAAATGGATTAAATGTTCTGAAATATAAATGATGTAGCAGATTTCTCAGCTGAAGCTTCCATTGCAAATCTAATGCCATTTCTAAAATTAATATTTAAGCTCATCCATAAGCCTTCCCACTAAATTGAATTTATTATATGCTCATTTCCAGGAAATATTTAAAATTGACTTCTGGGCTTTTTATTATAATAATATAACAGTCTGTTAAATTTATGACATACTTTAATTGGATTGAATAATTTCAATGAAAAAATACATTTATTCAAAGCAAAAACTTCTTAAAGTTTTATCACCTTTGAAACTTTTTCAAAGGGAGGTGTCTGTGGGACAGGATAGTGGAGAGAAAGAGGACAGGGGAAACAGAGGTGAGATGCAGAAGGTGTGTCCTTTCCACACACTTGTGCTTTGTGAAATATTCAGGAGGTTGGTTCACCCTTTTCCTCTTTTTTACTCTGCATTCTAATGCATGGTGGAAAAAAAATCCGAGCCTTAAAAGCTGTTATAAAAAAACCCCATCTTTCTCCAACCAGCACTACCACAGATCATGAATATTTAATATTTCAGGATATTAAATATATTAAGACTAATGTAAAGTTTAACTCCAGAGGAAGTGCTTATTACACTGTTAACAGGATGTTCCAAACTTTTCCATTACTGTTCTTGAAATTCATCACTTTCTCACAAAGCATTTCCATTTCGCCTTCCAACAGATGTGAAATAGCAGAATAAATCCAGGTGGTTCTGGCAGCTTTCAGGTGAAATAGATTTGTGCCCTTTCAGAGGTCCTGGTCCTTAATTATTCAAGCTTTTCTTGCCCTGAATTATCCAGTCTTAGACTGAAGGTATTTGCGTGCCAGCTTTCGCATTTTAAATGTTGCAAATATGCAAAATGCAGGATCCTTCAATGAGAAACTCAAAATCAGAAGGAGAAAAATATACCAATGCAGTTATTATAATTTGATGTGTATTTTGAAACTTCCTTGATAATATCTGATCTCCATCTCATGGAGAAGAGTTTTCAGTAGCTGAGATCAAATGCTTCCAAAGATGAGGTAAGAATTATCTAGAAGACTGAAGAAAGTTAATTTTTTTAACATTTAAATTATCATTCCAGTCCCTGATCATTAGGTTTGGTTCAGTATCTGATTTTTCCAAAATACTTCTAATTTCTGGTTATGACAATTCTGAGTTTTTCTATATTGTACACAGAGCTGCTGAGTCTCCTTAATTTTTTTATCTTTTTATTTCATTAATGAAATCTTCAGGTAGAAGGGAACCTGCTCTTTATGGATCTTGATTTTCCATTTATTAATTTAACTAAATGTCCACGTGCTTTAAACTTTGGAAGAGCAACACCAGCAGCTGCCAGTGTATTTTTCCTAAATGACTTGCTGAAGGCAGTAAACCTAATATTTTCCTTTTTATTTTTTATTTTCATGAGAATTTTTGCAAACAAAGCATTGCACTGAGCTCAGGTCTCTCTGCCCCTTTCTTTTTGAAGGGAGGAGCATGCTGGACTCAAAGTTACAGAAAAGCATTTTAAGTTTTCTTTCCTGCTCTTGGTTAATTTTTGGGTGCATCAACACATCCCTGTCCTGTCTGATATTCCTGGTCTGAAACTCTGGCAGGGACATGGAGTTATAAAACTGTAAAGGTTGGGAGGGACCTTGGAATGTCTCTGGTGAAACTTCATGGTCACAAAAGGTTCAGCACTCAACTTGGAACTATTGTCGTGGTGTTTGGCTGCATCTTAAAAACCTCCAAGGGCAGGGATTGCTCATGTCTTGGGAAAACCTCTTCCAAAGCTTAATTTCCCTCCATTAATCAATTCTTCCCTACGTGTTCCTTCATAACAATATTTAATTTTGTTAAAAAAAATTTGTGTTTTATTACCTTGTTACATTTCTGTTATCCAGCCCAAATCAAAGCTTATTTTTTTGTATCATCTGTGTCACTATGGAGCATGGGTTTGAGAGCCTCCAATTACTGATTTGAAAAGACTTCTCTATTAATAATCTAAATTAATAGACTCAAGTTAAAAAATAATCTAGCTTTCATGCCTGGACCTCTTGAGGTGGAATGAGAGCTAATCAGCACTGAGGTGCTTCAGAATTTTGTGCTGTAGATGAGGAGAAGTTGAATCAAAAGTATTAAAACCCCCCCACAGCCTTTGTATAATTTTTAATTTATTGATATCAGAACATTTTACCCTACCCACAGCATATTAATTAAACTGTAGATGGGGTTTTGTCATGCTATGGCTCAACACCAAGGCAGCATTTCCTGATGTGAAATGTTCAAAGAATATTCTCCCTCCAGGATTTTACTGAATATTAGAATATCACACTGATTGTATGAACACTGAGGCCAATTCTCATATATTTTGGGTCTTTTTGAATGGGTTCTTGTTAACATCATGCAAATATTCTTTTGCCAGAGCTAAACTCAAATAGTTCTTGCTCAGTGATTTTTACTTCTGCACTAGTTACTGGTTAATAAGTGATGAGAAATCCTTCTCATTGTGCAGAACCAGCTGCAGGAGAGAAAAATCTCACAGGAATCCATTCTTCAACATTTCCTGGAGCTCCTCTACATGCCTTAATCACTGAATATTATTCTGTCTGATTCTGACTTCTGAATATTTTGATCCTTTCCTTGTCTTTGTGCTCAGTTCCCTGAATTTCCACTTCCTGCTGATGTTAGAAGGTGTTGGATTTAAGCTGCCTCTCAATATTTTATATTTTAGAGCTGCCCCAGGAGCAGAGGCTGGTAAATACAGAGGGTGGTGCTGAGAGCTGGGATGTTGTAGACCCAGAGCCAAGAGCCCGTGGATATTGCTCTGAAATAAATCTGCTTGGCTTTCCAGGTCATAATCAAATTTGCAAATGTCTTGCACGCTCTCATCAAGCTTTTGATGATATTGGGGCTCTGTCAGACACTTTTTACCCCTTTCCACCCTGCAGATGCTCTGTTACCCACAGCCCAGAGAGCTCTGCTGGGAGGTTTTGCTGTGCTAAATGAGCAAAAGCTCTGATGTGGCTCCTCTCTCTACAGAAACACGAGCTAAAATGCTGGATTAAATAGTCCTGTGAGTCAAAAAAATAGCAGATTCATGATTGCACAGGATCTCCTGTATGACTTCTCACCTGATCTATCACTGGGTATCCACTGCAGCTCTAGAAGGACACTGCTCAGTTTGCAGCTCATCGTTGTAAACCCTGAGAAATGACCTGGCAGATTTCTGTGTGCTGCAGTTGTTGAATATAAACACAAAAAGATGAGGGGCTCTGATACTGTCCTTGCCACCTTCATTATTCATTAAAGTGTTCAACTTTCTACTACAATCCCACTGGAAAAGTTACAAACACCAGGGCAAACCAGAGAACTTTTAATTTTCTCAAAGGAACAACTCTGCTGCTGCAGGTACCACAAGAAGCAGGATTTGGGGTTGAATATGTGCAAATGAGGGCATCGTTTCTTGTTTTACTCTTTTGCTTGTGATTCTTTTCTCTTTTCCCTGTGATTGTGCTTATTGCCTTCACCTGTAATGTTCTCTAAATGTTCCATTTAGGAAAATTAGTTTGATTCCATTCAGAGCCCCAGATATCTCCTGCTTTGAGCATTTAATTTAACCTTTACATACAAAAATTAGACCAGAGTCCTGAGGAGGCTGCTGAGTGCATTCAAAGCTCTGATCAGTCTGAGGGGTTTAAGATGAATTTCTGAGGGATCTGGGGATGTCCAGCCTGGAGAAAAGGAGGCTCAAGGAGGACCTTACTGCTCTCTAAAATGATCTGGCAGGAGGGTGCAGGCAGGGGGGTCAGGTTCTGCCCCCAGGGGACAAAGGACAGGGTGAGAGGAGATGGCCAAGGGTAGCAGCAGGTTTGGGTTGGATATTGGGAAAAATTGCTCCCCTGAAAAGGTGATGGGGCACAGGAAGAGGCTCCCAAGGCAGTGGTTTAATCACCATCCCTGGAAGCATTCAAAGGACACGTGGATGTGGCACTTGGGGACAGTGGTGGCTTTGCAGAGCTGGGTTAAGGGTTGGTCTTTCCCAGCCTTAATTATTCTGTGACTTCCTGCAATTCATTTTCTGGCTGCACAGCTGCTGTCCTTTGCAGTGCTGCACTGCTCCTCTCTTGGTGATTAGTGCCATGGAGCACTTGGATCTGCTGAGCTGGGGGCACTGAAGGGCCAGGGAAGTGCCAGGAAAATGTTGGAAGTCTGTGTTAATTGTATCTGTCAAAAACCCAGAGGTGAAAGAGAACAGGTATAGCCTGTTTGCTTGGACATCTTGGCACAGAATCCTATTAACAATAACAGAAAAATATCCTGAAGAGGGGTTTTGACATTATTGTTAATCTGTGAATGTGATGGGCAGGAAAGAGTCACTGAAAGCTGGACCATTTGTAATGAATAATTGAGGTGGCCAAGGAAATGTACTAAAAACCCTTAATTCACATGTTTTAACAAGATGTAACTAAAGGTAGAGACCTCTGGGGTTTTTTTTTCATTTTATGATGCTTTTGAGGACCCCCTGTCCCAGGCTGCAGTTCTGAATAATTCAATATAAAATAGACACCTGACATGTTGGGAGTTTATTCCAACAAATTAAGCTCTACACTCTGCACTACTAAATTAAATATATAAAACAAAGCTGCAACTGTAGTTAACTTTTGGTTATAATTTATTTTTCATTTTGCTGTTGAGGAAAATGCCCAGAATTTTTGTGAACAATTTAAAAGGCAAAATAGGAGCTCCCAGGCCCTGCTGGGTGAGTGTGGTGTCACCTCTCACTGTTGAACTCCAAATATTCCCCCTTAGGTCTCTTTTTATAGTTCTGCTCCCTCCTCCACCTGGAGGGGAGCAGGGGATGGTTCATGGATGCACTCCCCAGAAAACTTCATTATCCAGACATAATAATTTATTTTTGCACCCCCCTCCACATGCTTCCGGCTCATATTTCTTTATATTTTGTGAGTGATTTCTGTCACTCTCAGAACTTTGAAGGTTTTTTTTTTTTTTTAACCCCAAGGTTTTTTTTCCTGGTTCTGAGGTGAATTTTAGCTCTTTGGTTTGAACTGGGCTTTGGTGGCCTTGAAATAATCTACCACACCATGAATCATGTGCCCCATAATTATGCTCAATCTTATTGTTATTGATAATATTTTGATATTAAAAAAATTATAAAATGCAATGGGGAGAACCAAATAACTCAGCCCTATATCTGTTCTTTCCAAATGTGATCTTTTTCCTGCCTAAAACAAAGGATTTCAAATACAAAGCAGTAAGTTTCAATGGTTTCTCCAAAGAACAACATCTTTTTAAGCTTAAAGCTGGTTGGATTTAATTGTTTACCTCTCTGTAAGGCTTGAGCCTTTCTATTCTGCCCAGGGATTTGTAGCAAGTCTGAAACAGCAGCCACAAAAAGTCACAGAATTTCTGTAGCTGTCTCCAGTCCCTGAGTCAGAAAGCAGAAAAAACCCTAATAAGGGGAGCCAATATGTCTTTTGCTACTCCTGGGATATAAGCTGAGGGAGAAAATCAAGTGAGATTTGGATTTCTGTTTCTGCATGCACAGGCACTAGATTTACACGTATGGAACTGGGCCAACAATTCTGTGATGGAAAACAATTTAAAAAAATTAAAATAAAAAAATAGGCCTGAACAGTGCTTGTATTTCTGACTGGGGGTAATTCCGTGTTTATTGAGGACCTCTCTCATAGCAGAACCTCTCTTGAGGCCTTGTCATTTCCAGTTGTGCAAAAATCACTGGCATGTGGCCCTAAAATAAGAGGGAAATACAAGCAGAAAGAGAGCTCAGTGTGTCAAGGTTAATGCATGAGAGAAGCGGGAAAATTCCTGGGATTAGGTTATTCCTTTTCCTTGAGGAGCAAGACACTGCTAGGTATCCAGACTCAGAGATGAGTTTTTCTATATTTTACCCATCATCTTCCCTCCCCTCAGGAGTTAAGCCTTGCTTGCCAGCAGTTAAGACTCAGTCACTAGTCCCAAAGAAAATTTATTTCTCAATAGCAGGCCATCTAAAGGCCTTAATGGATTCAATGAGGCAGAAAGAAGGAGCAAAAGGACAGAAACAAAACACAACAAAAAAAAAAAAAAAAAAAAAAAAAAAAAAAAG
>VYZP01029496.1:169-38783 GCA_013400635.1 Hypocryptadius cinnamomeus
AGCTACAGAGCCATTCACTGCTGAGCCATAAAACTGCTGGCAGGTCTCACCATCTGTGAGGAAGGCTGTGTGAGAACTTCCTGCTATTACTGGGTGGCTTTCAAGACAAATGCCAGTGCCGACTCTATTAGGATAGCCAACATTTTAGAAATGGCATAAAGTATTGCAAGGCTGTTCTCTTTCTCTGTCCTGGTAGGGTAAGCCATGAAGTTTTGTAGATGTTCTCTCATGAAAAAATACTGGAATGGTTATGACATTTTAACACCATGAAACACTGAGCAATTGTGAAACTCTCCCCATCGACTGTCTGACAATATAGCAAAGATTAGGGTGAGAAATTGTGGAATTTTAAGGTACGCTGCTACCATTACAGGAAAGAAAATGAGAGAGGGAAGAAAAGCAAAACCAACCCAAGAGCTAGCACTCAGAACTTTGGTAGCCTGGCACAGTCAATGGAAAAAAAGAACTGTGGCTCTGTATCTAGTCCATCATCCACACATTTCAGCCTTGCTGTTCACAAAATAAAAATGCTTTTTTCCTTAAGCCACTGCAAACTCTTCTGTCCAACAGTGTATTAATTTCATTCCTAGCTGATTATGAAAGATATTGAAATAAAAGTAATTTGAAATGGTACCTGACTGCAATGCAATGTACCTGTAGCTAAGCCCAGGACCTCACTACAAATTATTGTTTCAGGTTCTCATAATCATATAGAGCAAAAAGATATATTTCTTCTATGTTTCTTCTCTAGCTGATCAGTATTCGGATTACAACCATTGTTACCCAAACATCTTGCTGTTATGGGAAAAAGTACATTTGAGTTTGAAAAGCCAAGTCATGTCATGCAAAGAAACAAGTTGGAAAAGAACCTTAACTAGTATACATTTCATCTGCAGCCGTACTTAATGTGGACAAGGAGAAATAACCACTACGCTTCTACTTCAAGGCCACAAAAATCAGTGAGTCATCTTCCCTTGCCTTCAGTGGATCTTGGATCATATCCCAAAAGATGGCCTCTGACTTGACCAAGATAGTTACTAGCTTTTGTTCAGTTTAATTATGCTTAATGAACATGACTAAGGCATGTTCGAGCAGTCCTAGGATGGTGTGAGCAGTAGCATGATTTAAAGAGGCAAAAGTTATCTGGCATTTTTTAAAGATTAGCTCACACCCTTCAAACTTTTTAATCCAGATGCAGCTAGCTGTTACGGTTGTGTTAGCCATCTGCTACTATAGTCTCTGGCTGAAAACAGAAGCAATATGTATCACCACTGCTTTTTGTTTCCAGGAAAAAGGAACGCTGTTTTTATGATCATCCATTCATTTAGTATCAAGCACATTTCACACTTGAGTTAACTGGAGACCTGCAGTTGATATATTCTGTGCTAAGAAAGAAGGGCTTTTTATGGCTGATGGTAGAAACAGAGATGCAGAGGGAAAGGTTGCAGTTTCAGAGTAACTGAATAGAATATCATTGGGTTTTTTAGCTTTCCCTTCATAAAAGGATTTTTTATTTTGTGACACATCTCAAATAACAAAAAGGTTTGTGCTTTCTGATTTTGCAGTTCAAAGCAAATAACATCTTCAACTATATTTTGCTAAGCATTAAAACATTTGTAATTGCCTTCCACTAACCTTTCCAGCAAACTACAAGTAACTTGATTTTATATACTTACTCACTTGAAAACATTTTATTTTGTTCAAATAACAGATGCATGCAAAAAAATTATCAGCAATAGAGAGGAGAAAGGAAACTGTGAAGACAAAGGACATGGTGGCTGCTTAAAAATGTTATTCTTGGTACACAGCAGTACCAAATTATATCATCCAAAGGAACCTCCTGACTTCTCATTGCAGGGGATTGAACTAGATGACCATTTAAGATCCTTTGCAACCAAACCCTTCTAGGATTCTGTGATTCTGTCCAAGGAGACACAAAATCTTATTGAAAATAAAGGGAATGCTTCTGTCACATCGTGCAGTAAAGGACACCAAGGACTCCTGTATTGTCTATATCCTGGAGACAGGAGTAGATTTGGAGCAGGTCTGTTAGCTCAGGTTTCTCTATGTCTCCTAGAAAAGAAATTAACACCCAAAAGGATGGAAGAAGGTAACACATCCTGGGTTCATAGTTAGTGACTTTGTTTGACCAGTGCACAAAGTCAGGAAGTGATATGGCCCAACAAGCCCACTCAGCTATTGCCTATCTGGCACCAGTTGCAATTGCATTTTGAAGAATACATTACAGCTTCCTGACAGGCTGCCATTAAGAATGCTCCCACTATTTCAATGAAACCAGCCCTTATTTCTGCCAGGTTGATGTATGGGTCCCTTCTTTCCTCTCAGTTACACCTGAGCTGACCTGCATTGCTCACAGTAGAAGTTTACTACTATGACTTGGCTCCCAATAAGCAAGGAGATTTTCCCTGTGCTTTGCCTTCTGTGTCTGCACAAGGAATTTCACATACCCAAGCACGTAACAAGAAACCTGTCAGCATATACTGCCTGACAATTTTACTCTAGGGCTATTCATGACCCGGGGATACCTAGGAGGGCCACGTGGCCTTTTCCTGAGCTGTCCCTCAGCTAAAGATGATCCTGCATCCTACAGTGTTCAAACACCCATCTTTACCTTATATATGTCATCCAGCTATTGCCTATTTTAGGTACCTGTCATCTCAGTGTCTAAATCCAAAAAGAACAACTTAAGCAACTGAGGGGAAGCTGGAATTGGGGACAGATTTCACTGGAAGCTACTCATCTAACCCACTGATATATATATATATATATATATGTATAAGTGCATGAATAGCTTAAAGGATCCAGGCTTAAGTGTTGCTGTTGCTGTTGAAAATGACTCCTATACCATATATGCTTTATTGAAAGAAATTAAGTGTTAAATGCAGAGAAGCTTCAGAAGTGCTGCAAATATATATATGTGTATAGAGAGAGACAGAGATGCACAGTCTTGTCTGAGCAACAGCAAGTTATACCAACTAGTATAGCCACTCACATGTCTGCAAGAATAAACAGGTCAGGAGGCCCAGATTTCTTGGCCCAATAACCCAGATTTCTAAAAACCCACTGGAAAAATATTTTAAGTGATAAAAGCTAACATTAAAACAATGGGAATTTGCTCTTGGGATTAGCAAGGTCCACTACATTGCAGGCAGATTAGCAGGCAACTGGATTCACCCTGTCTTTTAAGATCTAGTAAGACATTCTGTTTCTTAGTAGGTCTAGCTTTATAAATCTGATCTTCAAAATGGTCTTGGGAAGTGTTCTGCATGGGCAAGCTCTCCTGAGGCTGAAGCACTGGGCTATGCCTGTGCTTCTGAGAAACAGCGAGCTGCAGCACAGAGGGTAAGTGCTGCTCTTTGCCATTTGCCTACTGCCCACTCCCAATCCAGCTGACTGCCATGCAGACAGGCTCTCTGGCATGTCTGAACATCCCCAGGAATATTGCTTTCCATATGATCTGGAACACCATGCGGCAGCCGTGCCCACAATCCTGCAGTTGGCGCAGCAGGCAGGGCTGATCTTGAGGGCAGACTTTGGCAGGCAGGAGAGACATCCCCTGGAGGAAACCTCCATGTGTTTCCTTGAGAAGGGAGCTGGCAAGCATGGTTTTACACAGTGTTGCTACTGCCATACACAGTTGGTAAGCAGTGAGGGTCAGGCTGCCTTCTTGTGGAATACCTGCAGTCGTAAAACATCATATTTTCTTTGCTGTTTTTCTGTCTGTGTCTATGCTTTTGTTGTGTGAGTCCACTGTTCCTGCCTGAAGAACAGTGCTTGTGGTATCAAGATTGAAAGGAATCCCCAGCCTGTCCTCTGGCAGGCAGAGCTGGAAACGTCCTCTAACAATTGCCTGTGTTTTGCACTTATGCAAAGCCACTGCTAAATCTTGTGCCTCATCCTCTAAGTGGCCATCAGTTTTTCTGTCTCTGGAAACAGCAACACTGACAATTTAAAGAGGAGGAAAGGGGGGAAGAAAAGAATGAGTGAAGAAATGAGCAATGTCCAAAACAAATAAGGAAAGTAGCAGCATAAGGGGAGGCAGCGGGTGAGCTCCTCTGCCCTGCTCTGCTCAGGGCCTCATCCATCCTCCCACCGCCATAGATTGGCATAGGAATGTGATGGGGAGACAGACACATTTTGAGGCTAATATACATCCTCCATCCTCCCCATCACAGCTGCATCTGGCCCTGCGGTGGGTTATCCTCTCCCTCCAAATGTTCAAGTCATTATCAGTTTGACAAATCCAATATATATAGAAAAATCTCCAGGCAAAATCTGTATTTCCAGAAAACGAGATTCCTATACCATCTGCAGCTAATTGTTTCATACCATATTTGTCTCAGGCCTGCTGAGCCCACTCTAGGCCTGCTGAGCCCATCACTTACCCTGGTTTTACACAGGAGGAGCTCCACTGTCTTCAGTGGATTAATGGGATTAACACTTTTGTGTATGAGAGCAGAATCAGGGATGAAGGAGCATCCACCACTGCCTCAGATCTACCTCGTCATCACCTTAACACCGACAGGCATGTGCTTTGGTGGTGGGCAATGAGTCTGGTTTTTAGGGGAAAGGGAGAGGAGGCAGCCAGCCAAAACTGGCTGTGGTGAGGAAGGGAAAGAGGAGTTGCTGCCTCTGAAATCAGATCCAAACCACTGGGCAGAGAGATGCCAGCTGCAAAGGGTTGCAGCCATGGCCCTGCGCTCGCCTCTTGCCTAGGGTGATTGGCAGCATTTCCCCTCATTCAAAATTAGAGAAAACAACAGAGCTCAGCAGTAATCTTGATTCTAGAGCCTTGTTGAAACTCTAGACACACATATCTGACAGATACAACAGAGATTAATGAGCTGTGACCAGAAGTTTGATTTTTCTGTCAAGTGCTCCCATCCGTTTTTAATAAACAGGGGAACAACATAAACTCCAGCGCCTGCTCTCCGCTGTTTAAACTGGGCAGGTTGCTTTTGGTACCATGCATGTCTGTGCTGAGTTATGACTGTAACCACTGAAAAATGCTGGGGTTTTGTTGGGTATTTTTTCCCCTGTTAGCCCTTTTGTGGCTTCTTTTTTGATGAGTTTTTCTCCTTCCATATTGTTTTGTTTCTCCTCAGCATGGACTGTCTGGTATTTTACCACTGGAAGCTGTCAAATGTAATATCATGTTTACAGCTAAATGAGTTCAATTTAGTGTCATTGGTATATTATCTGGAGCACATAAGTGCCTAAAAAGCCCACTGCTTTGTTTTTAACAGCACTCCGCTTTATTTTTTTATGGGGTTTTGGAACATGGTTTCCTCATCCCTTCCAAGTCCAACAGGCTGAGCCAGCTAGAGTGGAGCCTGAGGAGCACGTCATAGTCTCTTCATGCTTCTGGTTTCTTACATTATAATCGGGCATTGCTCTCATAAAATAGTAATCAGTACATAGACATCTGAATTTGTCAGGAATTCATGGTAAAGCAGTCCCTAAGGATTATATGCCACAGAAATGTGTTTGAGAATTCCTCTATATTTATTTCTCAAACTGTGATAGAAGCCACAAACAAAACAAAAGAGGATGGTTTATACCCCGAGGTATTTATAGGATGGAAAAAAGAGTGAGGAAATACTGCCATAAATCTAACTGGCCACAGAATGTCACTCTTGCTCCATGCAAATAAAACTGAAAGGAAATTTACCTGGTAATATAAAACCTGAGTCTTAAGGAAGGCAACTCAGGGAAGCTGTTGCCTGTAGAGAGATGAAGTATAGCTATGCAGACATGAATGAGTGCGTACACAAACCTTCCCCTACAGGGAACCCAATGATGTGCCTGAATGAAATGCCTTTGCAGACCTCTGATCTGGGTCTGAGTCTGAAGTCCAATCCTGCGGGTGACTCTTCTCAGTCTTGCCAACAGGTGAGTTGGGGACCTTAGAAGGAGAAAACCCCTGGATCTTAAAAACCTTCCCCACACTAAGACAGACATGCACAGCAGGCCCCAGCCTGTGTTTAAGGCACATCAGTCTCCCTGCTGAAAATACCTGATTATCAGCAGGATTCTGGCTGTGAGGGAGGTCCTTTCTGAGATGCAGGATCAGGACCACAGAGAAACAGCTAGGCTATATTATTTCAAACAAAAGCTGCTCTTGAGTAAAAAGCACTTGCAATTTCAAAACATGAAATAAAAGCTGCCCTGAAACTGAAATTGTCCTTGACTTGATGCCGCATACAACTGAAATTGCCACTAAATTTAACAGACCAATGCTTAGCATTTAATTGCCCCTGAAAAGACGTCACTGTCAGGAAGGCACAGTATCAAACCCCAAATATTTTCATTCAGGGTTTCATTTCAGGTAGCAGGTACCTGCTTCTCTAAGCTGTGACTTTGACCAGATTAGAAGACAGAGGTCACCCACCTGTGCAAGAAATGATCCCACCGTGGTGCCACCTCTATGTAGAGGGGGAAGGCACCAGCTGCAAGGCACCTCTTTCTCCTTGGGGAAAAAAAGCATTTGCTGGGGTCCAGAGTGAGCCTGGGGAAACAGAGTAAAGATTATTTCCTGACCCCCCAGGGCTGAAGGATTGAGATTCCCCCCCACCCCGCTGCCTTCGTGATGGGTGAAGCTTCTCTGGAAAAGGTACTGAAGCTTGTGTGATCTGTCTGTGACCACATTTGTGTGGTCTGTGATCTGTCTGCTGAAAACACATTTTTTATACATCTGCAGAGGTGAAAAAAATAGGCTTTTGCATTTATCAATTTTTGCATGGGCAGAAGTTGAATTTAAAGAGTAAAATGCAAACATTTATATCAGGTAGAAAATTCTGCAATGTTGGTTTTTGGTAAGCCTTGAAGTGTTTTGACTTAAGTATTTTTTCCTGATGTTTTTGGTCTAATCTTAGATTTCAAAACAGAAACTTACTTTCAGTTTGAAAATTGCATATTTTCTTTTGAAACTTACAGAAAGAGGATATTCAGATAATTTTTAAAAACATTTTCTAATTGTATTTGAATATGGCATTTTAATTTTAAAAATCCCATCTCCTCCCTAAGGCTTTGCTTTTGACAAATCCACATCTTCGAGTGAAAAACACTTTGCAGAACACTTCCCAATTTTGCCTAATATTTATATCTATTCTTCTTTGAGAATGTGTCACAGCTGTAGACCAACAGGAATCACATAGAACACGGTTGATTTATGGTCAAAATAATATTTTTAAATCAACTTGTATTTAAGAGTAGTGAATAGCACATGTCCATATACCAGCAATGTATCATAAGGATTTTGTACTGCTTTTACATTTTTTACATTTCTTTTGCATAATTATACACGATTCATGTGTGATTGTAATTTTTACAATTATTTTACATAATTACATGTTATTAGAGCAGAAATTTGGGCACAGTTAAAGACTGCAAGCCAGATCCTCAATGTTTCAGGCACCCACCCTGATGGCATCATCTGTCTCCTGAGACAGGCAAATTGGACCAAAAGGGACTACTGTCCACTGAAATTAGAACAACCCCAGAGAGATCCATGACTGTGAAGTGGCAAGGAAAAGGAAATTGCTTGTTGCTGCTGCTTTTATGCTTAGCTGCAGCTTTGGTATTGTATGGTGTGATCCCACTTAGACACAGCGCTCTTGGGGAGTTGAACGAAATTCACAGGAAGCTGCACACTGCTTTCCTGCATCTGTCCCCACTGCCTTCATGTCTGGCCCCCAAACCACAGGTACTTGGATGCAAGGCAAACCTACAGAGGGGCTTCCATTCAATCCCAGAATATTGATTCCTCTGCCAGAAAAATCACATTTTCAATGTGCTTGGTAAATAAGGGGAGGAAGTGTCCCGCATGCAGCAAAACCTGGGGCGTTTTCTTCACCTTTGCCAGGCGTGCAGGCATTTTCTTCATTAGAGCAGTTGCTTGGTGGGACACACTACTCTCTGTGAAGGTGAATATTAATCATGAGTTTAGCTCCTGGCCTTTGCTAGCACCCTATTTTTGGCTGGCTTTCTGTTCCTCAGAGCTCAGGAAGGTCTCTGTCAGCTGAGATACATGGGGTGGGTGAATGCCTTGTTTCCTTGACTGGATTATCCCTCATCCCCTCTGCATTTTAAGAGATTTGGTGGGCCCGTTAACAGCTTCTACCTGTTTTAAGACCTGTGACAGGAGGCTGAATGGTTCACTTCATGCAGCACCATTCGCCTGCCGTTTCTGCTCACGGTGTTGACATGATTTATGTAAATCATAAAATGTGGTGGGGTGACCTCACGAGTGTCCAGCTCTCCTCACGCACGTCTCTGGGCAGAAGGGCTAGTATTTATAAACAGTGGTATATTCACATCTCAGTAACCTGCTTTATTTACACTGCTTGAGCAGGGCTGCTACTGCACAAATGAAATATTATTCCCCGCCATGTGCGTTTCGTTTTTCTGTCAGCTCTGTGTTTTCTTTCATGCATTGCCCTCCCTGTCGGTGAGTTTGTCGGCAGTTCTCCCTAGCAAGGGGCTGGGGAGATGGGAAGGGGGTGAGTGAGGTTTGCTGCCATTTCCAGAGCAGATAGTGACAAGCAAGTGTGGGACCCCAGACCAGCAGACTAGCAAAATCCACACTGGGGCTACAAACTGAGCTCCAGTTTCTGCAGGTTGGAGGGGAGCAAGCCAGGGCTCTGTGTTAGCAACCAGCTGGGCTGCAGCAACTCAACCTTTCCCCACAGCCAAAGCCATTGCCTTTGCTTATGGTGCTCCAGCCCATCACATGCTTCACTCGCTGTGCTGCTGCTGGTGGGGTGCTTGTTCCTAGGAAATCCTGGTCTTGGCTGTTCTTTGATGAGGTTAGGTGAGAGTTAGTCAAGCTGTAATCAAGCTTCTCAGGCATCTGGATATGGTTGAACCAGCTGGAATTTTCTAGCAAAGTCATCTTTTTGCAGTCATTTTTAAAGAGATCTTTTTACTACAGCCTCCAAAGAGCTCATGTCTGGCTCATAAATTAAGAGAAAAATGTCTTCTCTCTCAAAATAACCACAGTAATGAACTCAACCATAAAAACTGCTTATCACCCTTCAGGTTTAGGGGCACTTATTTTTCATTTTTAATTTTTACCACTAATTTAAAAATGGGGAAAAAGATCTAATGTTCCTTAAAGTATCTTGTTTAAAGTTGTGTTTGGTTCATTATCTCACCAGCTTCTGCCGTTTTGAAAATATGTTTTTTCTTTTCATTTTCTCAGCAAGATACTTATGGTAAATATGAACAAGTCAAGAAAATCAATAGCTGGAACTCTGTCAACCTCAAAAGACTGTGAGCATTTCAAAATGAACTCCAAGGCCTGAAACTCCAGAGGAGAAAGAGCCCTCTATCACCTTTACTGATGGAAGGGGAAAAGCATCTCATAAAAAAGCTCAATTTCTGTAAGCTGTGTATACATTACTCTTCTAGCAGCACTTGAGCAACACCTAAATCATGGGGCCACAAGTGCTCACCAGCTTTTGGATTCAGATGTGGATTCTGGCAATATCTGGCTGTGTGGAGGGATGGGACCTGTGTTTAGACGGATCCTCCTTCTCCTGTCCTATGCTGTGGTTTCCACAGGAAGAAAATGCCTGTGTCTGGACAGAAAGGGAACAGCCAGTGCTGTGAAACATGATCGAGGCAAGCAGGAAACACCTCTCCCATGTTTGTTTGAAACGAGAGCAGAGGCAGAGCTAAGGAAGGATCAGGATTTGGGCAGTCACTTATTTGTTTGGTACCCCAGGAAAGTTTAGCTGCCAACCCAGGGTCGCAGGCTGTGTGATGGGGGAGCAGCTCCGCTGGGGCCGGCAGGCACATCTGGAAGCAGACATTTGGCTTGCGGCTGCAGCCCATGTGTCAGGTTTGGTGCGTGTCTGGAAACGCGTGCGGCAAGGACCATCACCCCCAGGACTGGGGAGGGGAGAGAGGGAAGAGCCAGATGGCTGAAAAAACTTGCTAAGGGAAAGTACTTTTCTCTTTATATTCTTGCGAATCCTTTTTTCCTGGCCCCCGAGTTCACAGCTGCATTTGCTTTCCTCTCATAAAGATTTCTTTTTTGTTGTTGTTAATCCCAGAATGTGATGGAGGAATTCCTGTTTGTTAAAGGCATTCGGTAAGGCTGTGGTAAGCCTCCCTGGTTTACTGGTTGAGAACACAAGGTAGTTTAGTTATTTGCCAAAATGCACTAAGTGAAACCTGGGCCCTCTTACTTTTCCCCATCTTTTGGAAGGCTTTTAAGAAGGGTCAGATTCTGCCCTCCCTCCTTCCCTTATAGCAAGCTGCACCTTTTTTTCCTGTCAGAAGTGGAATTGCCTTTGCACAGCCTGCATAAATAGAGGTAGTAGAATCTGGTTTAGGGAAATATTCTTCAAGTACATAATAAATTATTTCAGAAATCTAAATGACACTGAAATGAAAAATTGTCCTGTTACACCAAAGGGATATTTAGCTGGGGAACCCCCACGCTTAGTATTTGGTATTTTGAAAAATATCAATGTTCTCTTCAGCTTCTAGTTGAGGAACTGAGACCATGTTGTAATTCTTACAAGATGAATTTCCTGCTCTCACTCAAAGGGTTTTCCCCATAAAGTATGGTAGGAAGTGTGTTGAGCCTCATTAACTCTCATCTTGTTGCTGAAACAGCGCTGGAAACTGTTGGAGATGTATATTAGGCAAAGCTGCCTTGGCTTGCGTGGACAGCAGTGAGAAGCTGCTGTGAGGTGAGGTAAACCAAGGTATGGTGAAAAGAAAAAGGAAATCAAATATGAGTCCAGAAGGAAGTTTGTCTACTATATGTACTATACCCTCTCTTTCTTATGTGTCAATACATCACATCAGATTTCCTTCCCAAAATCAGGTAAGAGTGAGTTGGAAACTGAGGAAGCCATTTCAGACCACTATCCTTTGAGATAGCTCCACTTTTACATTTTGCATATTACATCTTGTTGTATTTGACTGTCCACAAAATCTCTGTAGTGTCTCCATAGATCTCAGAAAAAATATTTTGCTCTCTCCATCATCTGTTTTACCCTGGCACTGTTCTGTAGGTTTTTGCAGAGCTGCTTCACATTTACAGAGTGAAGGAGAGGAGAGCTAGAGATTTCACACTTGATATTTACACTGGACATAGGCTTCGTTTATCTCTTCCTGAGTTTAACTCTCAGTGAAACAATTAAAAAGTCACCTTGAGGATTTATCTCTGAAAACACTTCAGCACCTCTTAAAGAGAAAACAACTAGGGAACTAGCAGGGCTCGGAATTCAGCGTTGTGAAGGACTAGACTGCAATCTTGCACACATTCTGTCTATTTTATTCCCTGGCTCAGGGCTGGGATAGCCCATGTACGTGACTCCAGATGCTAGCAGTATAGAGTACACTGAAAGCAGAGCTGGGCCAAAATATTCTCTTTGGACTTATTCAGGAGTATGGGAAAGTACAGATTGAGATTCAGAGTGTCAACTTTCCCCATTGAAAGTTTGATACAGTCAGTGTGATTTTCAGGTGGAATGAGAGAAAGTCGGGGGAAACCTGTTCCCCTTCAGTGTATTTACTGCTTAACGTGAGCAGCCACACTCTCTAACCCAGCAGCAGATATTCTGCCTTGGATGTTGTCTACATTATATAGCTGAAAGAAGAATAACACAGTAATAATGTCCAGCTATTACAGGCCTTAACCTTTTAGCCCCAAGGGACTGCTCAGAGTTTTGTCTGAAGAGTGCCTGTAGGGGCAGGGTACAAATTTGCAGGTGCAAAGTAGTATTTGCAACTACAGATCACAAAGGTGCAAACGCCACATTCTGGTCTTTTGCTCTGCCATCCGCCAGCCTGCAGGCAGAAAACTGGGCACTGTGCAGAGCTCTGGTAAAACCTGTGATCCTAATTATTTAAAAACATTCCAGTCAAAGGATATACCACCTTCTGCTTCTGCGATATGCATTTTCATTTTTTGGATGGGCTAGGACACTGCCTCTTTCTGCCAGTTTCTGGAGTCATGGCCTTTAGAGTCTGTGTGTGGCTTCTTGTTCTTTCTGCATCCCGCTTAGAGATTTTACAAATCTTCCACCAAGGGGGACGGATTACACTGTCTCCTGCATTCTTTTGTGTTCTCCAAGAGCTGTAATATTTACCAACAAAAATCTCTTCTCAATCTAATCCAGTTCACATGAATATCACATGAGACAAGAGGCAGCCTTAAGATGTAGTGCATGATTTTGTGCTTACTGTCTTCCTTCTCTTGTCCTTATTTTTTCTTCAAAGGAGCTATCTGTGCAAGAAGGGTGAAAAGACACAGACCTTGGAGTGCAGACCTATATGAACTAACTTAATGGCAAGTGCAGATGAATACTTGCTATCCGGAGAGCATGGAATACAGACATTGCATTTATTAAACATATATGGGAAATTTCCAAACTCCAGCACTGCCACAGCGCTGTGAGGGAAGGCTTGTATTGCTACACGAGTCCAGCTTGTCTGCCAACATGTCTACCCATTCTGCAGGTGTATGTGTTACAGCCCAAGGCAAAAATATCCATGCCTTTCCCAACGATCTCATGGTGCTTCTGCAGGCCAGATGGTTCCAATTTGAGGCCTACGCTCGGTGATGTAGCTGTATTGAGTTTCTTCCCTGAAACCAACAAAACCTGCTTTAGCATTTTGCTTGGATTAAAATATTTGTCCCTTTTTTTCACAGGGCAGAAGAGGGACTCCTGAAGCCACTGAAGGAAGGAAATCATTACAGGGTTCTACAGAAGTAGGTCATGTGCTACAGCTGCTCATAGTTTAAGAGGAAGAAACATGGGACCTCAAACATGGAACACGACTCCTTCAAAATGCTTGAGAGCAACCCAAGAAAAACATCCTCAGAGGCTTATTTAATAAACATTATCTATAATAGTCTCAATGTGTGCTCATGTTTCCTTAGGAGTTTGCACCTACTTCCCAGAGCTAACAAGATTCCAGAATACAGTGCAGAATAATTTAATGAAAAGGATTTAATAGTTTGTGTTAAAGCTAATATGGTCCATTAGGAGCTGTCATTTTATAAACAATGAAGGTATGCTACCCCCTCTATTGCCATAAAGCCATTCCACACAAGGTTTGTAAACAACCAGTAATGATCTATAGAACACAAAAGACAATTAGAGCCACATTTGAAAAATGTGCTTTCCCTCACATTTGATTTATTTTTAAGTAAACTTAAGAGGACTCTCTATGTATAGCAGAAAGACCACATATATGTGTATGTATATATATATATATATATATGTATACACATATATTGTGTGTATATATATATACCATGTATGTATATATGTATGTATGTATGTATGTATGTATGTATGTATGCATATGTGGATTTCATTAGAAATCATACAATGTTCATTATCTTAAAAGCACTGCTATTTCCACAGTTTAAAAATATGCCTAAAGCCAACTGTTAAATCAACTGAAAAGTTTTTAAATATAATCAAAGTGTCACTTCACTGTGGCTTTTTCTTTTTTCATCAAATTTAAATTTTTGTGAAGACTCGACCTGTTTTTTTTTAGCAACTGTGAACACAGAAGATTATGGACAGAAACAGGGCCAGTTTTAATGTGTGGGGTTCTTTTCACAATGAGACTTCAAGTAAAACACATGTAATTCTGAAAAGAGACTCTCCAGGTCTTGGGGCTCCTTATGTTTGGTGCATATTCCACCTGTGTGAGCTTAGAGGATGGCAGGACTGTTGTAAACCATAACTTGAAGAGGTCTGAAGAGAGGGACAGAAGAGCTCTCCAGCCCCTTCCCATGCCCCATGTTTTTTGGAAGCCAGGCAGGAATGAAGCATGAGAGAAATCAGACCTAATGGCTACAAGGGAGGTGCTTCTGGTGTACAGTGAAGTAAGTGTTTGAAAAATTAGATCCATAAAGTGTCTTTATTCCTTATTGCGACATGATCTAGGAGGAGATGAAATTGTCAAAAGATTACTAACTTGGTAAAAGAAAATGGATACAACCTTATTATTCATAAAGTGAACTCCTCATTTAAACAAGGGAGCTTTTTCAAACTTAGATCCTTACTCAAGAAAACAGGCAAGAAGGAAATTTTAGTCTGAGGTCATTCTGTTATGTATTTACCTTACAAAGATTTATCGGAGCTAGTTCTACAAAGTTTGTCTTAGAACTGCCAGGTTCTTGAAAACCATGTGTCTGAAAATCCTGCTAGAAAGCTGAGCAGAGACATGTATAATGAAATAGTAATTAATTGCAACAAGTGTGAAACAATTTTTTGGAAAATTTGATTAGTCAATATATTTTGCTGCTTCCTTTTACAAATGGTCATTATTCGAACATCAGGTTGGGATAAGAGGGAACATTAAACAATTGATCCTACTTGAAACACCATATAAATTATAAGGAGAATGAGGAGACTGTCTTTTCACATGACAGCAACACCAAAAAATTATAGGATAAACAACCTTAAATGTGTTGTTTGGGTACTCCCTTCTTTCCTGTAGCGTGTAAAATTTCTCAGATGCATAAGAAAGGAAACAGTTTTACATCTATATTCCCAACTATTGTCAATGAATTTCATCAAAATGAATATTATTGATTTACAGTGCTGCCTTCCTTGGCTGTCTTCATGACAGCACACTTAAGAGATCCAACAAGATTTCTGTGTTGGTCAATGGTCATATTTTAGATATTTTTAATACAAACACCACTGAGTTACATCTAGCATTAAATCCATGTCTAAGATTATTCAAATCTGCTGCTCTGTGCTGGGGAAAGCTGAAAGGAATTCACAAAGCATCCTAGATAGGACAGACATTCATGTAATGAAAGTACTTTGTCAGCTTACGGTGTCATTTTCACAGGGATAAAAGCACAAATCAGTTGTTTCCGAATAGAAGACATCCAAATAAAACTAATGCCCATGGACAGAGGTAGAGCCTAATAAAAGCAGCTGAGCAGACCTGTGAAGTCTGAGGATTCATCCGAGCTCCCAGAATCCTGGAATTTATCTAACTAAGCATAGTTGTTTCCATCCAGATGTTTACATCACTTAAGGCTCCTTTTGAAGTAAATACATAGAAACAGGCATTTTTAGGAGGTACCTACTCAGCATCTCCTGTGGCTGGCATCTACATCTGACTGGATGAATCAAGTTTCAAAACACTGATTTCCCTCCACTGATATTGAAGGGATCCAAGGAATCACCCTGAGGTGTCAAAGTATACAGGACAAATGTCTGAAACTAAGGATTGAAGGAATCTATCCCACAGTCTATTGTAACAGGTACTAGGAAGGAAGTTAACTCTATCCAAGGTTAAACCAGGATAAGAGCTACTCTTGCAATACAAAGAAAGGATATAGAAGCATATTGTTCCATTTAATATTCATTGGGGTGAGGAATATCTAGATTTTACAGTTCTGAGTTTCTACTGTACTATTGTTACTGGACTTGACCCAGGTAAATAATGGGTGTAATGAACTTCTTTTGAGCATGATGATATTTGCAGTATAATGCAGTATTCTTGTCTTTGACTTGGTGAGCACAGAGCCAGTCTCATAGTTTCAAACATAATTAAAAGATTTCCTGCTCCCTGATGGTTTTCAAATGAAAATTATTAAGAAAAAGATAATTTTAGTTTTTCACTCAAATGGATATGATTTTAGTGTTTATTTAGTTTCTAAAATCTCCATACAATTGGAGAGGACTGAAACAGGGGCTGCAGGATGGGGAAACAGATACCCGTGCTCACATTAGCTGTGTTTTCAAGGCAAACTTCACTGCTTTAGACTTCTTTCTTCCCAGGTATATAAAGAGAAAACAAAATATTGGTGCCAGAGACAGGTGCCTCTAATGTATTCTTGTCAGACATGCTGGGAACAGGAGAGCTCTATTTTTGAGATACTACTGTTAGCTACATTACGTGGAGGTCTTGTTAGCGGTAAGCAGCAAATTGGTGTTTAGCGATGCAGCTGACAGCACTTATTAATTTGGGGGAAAGGGAAAGAAATCTCCAAATTCTCAGGGAGACAGGCATAGTCTTGTGTGTCAATATGAGGAATTTATGCAAACATCCTCTCATTCTAATGAGGTAGAAAAAGCAGTACTGCAGAGATGGTAGTGAAATAACAGCTTATGCCCCGATTCAGGAAGCATGTACTTAAACCATCTTTATGCAGGACAGCACTTAATCCTCTGCTTAACTTTGATTTACGTGAGTGCTTATGTGGTATCTCAGATAGGGATGACTAGAGGCTGGGATGAGCCCTGACTCAATTAAAAACAGATACAGCTCTGCATTCATCTAGTCATGTTAATAGCAATAACAACAATAATTTTTGACCGGGTAGCTATTTTCATTTAAATTGACCAAATAGTAAGCTGCACAAACAATAATGATTTAAGGTTCCCTGCATTCCTGAATTGGGAGGATGTTTGGGCCATTCACCCAGGGTAACAGAGCACCTAAATATGAGCAGTGTGGGAATCACACAACTGTGGTGTCTAAGATAAAGAAAGCAACGAGCTGGTCAGCCTGCTTGGTCTGTCCAGTAGCTGATGCCCTGTGTGTTCACTGGCCAGTTTGAACAAAATTAATAAAGGGGAATCTCGTGTCTACAAAGACAGTCTGTGGCAAAATGTAGAAATATTGGGGTCTCCTGAATGCCCTCCAGGCCATTGTGCAGTCACAAGAATATTCTTTCCATTGTCATCATCTAATGATATACAAAGGGGAATTTAATTTAAGTTACTGCCTTTATTTGAGACAAAAGCATTGCAATTTGTATGACCAGTGCAAACTGCTTCTAAAACAAACTGATTTGGAAAGAACATAAGCATGAGATATGTCTGGTTTCTTGTCTGGGTTACACTCCAAAACTTGATGATCACACCCAGATGACTAAAATAATGAAGGTGATAGATTAGTGTATTGATGCATAATCACTGTCTAGCCTCCAAAACTTATGAGCTGCATGATTTTGAGAACAATTACTTGTAATTAAAGCAATGCTGCTACCCCCCTCAAAGAAATATTTTGTGCATAACACCAATTAATTACATTTTTTCAATGAGAATAGCTCTTAAATGGCTGTGCTGCTATTTATTTCTGACCACATTCAGAATTCTGAAGAGATATGAATTATGTATTGTTTAGCAGTATTATTTTGGGGCTGAGATTGTAAAAAATACCTCCTTCTTTTTCATTAGCATCTCTTGACTGAATTAAAAGCTAACCACTTCCACAGGGTGAGGATATGAACTAACTCTTTTAATGATTAAGTTTTTATCCAGAGTTTTTAGCCAGACAAACACTGGGGAGTTTTTAGCCAGACAAACATTGTCTGATGAAGTCAGTCTATCCATCCAGCTTAACTATCTGCTTATTTGTCTCTTTTTTGATTTTCCACACCCTTCAGATAAAATTGGTGAAACTATAAGGCAGTCTCATGCCCTGGAAAGAAGAAATCTACAATTGTGCTAAATAAATTTTACTACGCTTGCTTTTAAAAAGCAAGAATGTGTCTTTTTTTTCAGATTAAAGCACAGTGTAAGTTTTCCTTTCAATGGGGTTGCAGTATAGGGTTATAGCTGATCTCATTATTAAAAATTGCTGTGAGAAAAGGTTTTCAGTGGTATAGCTCTACATATATGAACTATTAATTCAAATGTGCATTGAAACCTGAGCTTAGCATCTGAATCCCGGTTCAGTATTTGAAACATCATATAGACTTCAAAGAGTTGTACGAAACGAAAGAAGATAGGAGCCATCCATAGTTTGCTTTTTCTAAAACTGCAGCTTTACCTCACCAGTTCTGCACAAATAAACTCTGTAGTACATCTTTAAGTGAAATAAAGTACAAGGTCTGAGCTTTATTCTCAGAGATGTTGTACACATGCTATTCCCATCAAATCTTTTCAACTCTTCCCCTTCCCTAGATACCACTGAAGCCTCTAAAAGAATTGGGTTTGGTAACCACATCTAACACCTTTCCTTCTGGCAGCTGTGGTTCCCTGAAGAGATAGATAGGTCTCACTCTCTTTTCTACTTCAAAACAGTGAGTTTTCACTTCTGAAAAATGTACAGGCTTCTCCCGATAAATCTCTTACCAGGTAGCGACATGAACTGATGTTTTCTCCCCAAAACCTATATTCTGAGTTGCCATCCTCATCTTGATAAGTGCTCTGCAGAACGCTGAAACAGTGTCTGCCAAGAGGGGAGCAAGGACTCCTCCTGCCTTCCCAGCTTGCTCCTGCCACCCTGAAATTCTGCCTCCATCAACATATGGAAGAGAAGAATCTTCTGATAATGCCCATGCACTCAACAGACATATGAGCAGCTGTACCCAGAGAAATGCATTTTTAGTACATTGTAAATATCACACATGCCCTGGGAACAAAAAGCAAGACAAAATTTCCTTTAAAATCAGTCAACACTCTGAGCAGAGAAACTTGTCCGTCTAACCACAGGCTCACTTGTGAGTGGCAGAGACTGAAATTGTGGCCTTGATTCATTTGTGTTTTTCTGATCTGTCACACTGGGGTCTCTGCAGTAGCTCAGCCACCCAAGGAACGGCATGCTCAGTCTTTTCCATGACCCAAAGAAACATTCTCCGTGTCTGTTTTGGCAGCTGGGTGTAACTCAATCTGCTATGGTATCCACGCTCAAACAATTCTACGAGTAAGCAAAACAGCTACTGTTTTCATCTTACCATGTTTTTCATAGTATCTAGATGTTGAAATAACACTGCTAAAAAATTGACATTTTATGCTTTGACAATGATTGCTCCTGATCTTACTCATGATCTCAGGCACAGCAAGGGGCCCAGGCCTTGGCTTCCCAATGTGTCAATCAATCCTCGGCACCTATCAGGCACACACACGCTGCCACCAGCCAGCAAGTTCAAGCACCTCCGCTCGAAAATAGCTGCAGTGGCGCTGGAAAAGGAGGCATGTTTTCCATAATGTCACAAACTTGTGAAAACAATTCTGCAACCAAAACTGAGAATAGCCTTTGCAATCACTACCCCTCTCAAGCAGCCGGCTCACTCTTGGGTGCTGTAAATACACAGTAATAAACCGTACCAAGGAACTATGATACAGTAATGTTACAGTAAATTCTGGTGGAATTGTTTTTGAGGTACACCAGCCTGTGAAAGAGGAAGAGAAATAGGAGACACTCACATGTTCGAGGGAATGAAGAGGAAATACCTTTGCAACCTCACTTCCCTACCTCTGAACACAGCTCTCCTGTACTTTGTCTGTAGTCTATGGTGCCCTGGCAGCCCATTCATGCATAGAAAGACTTGGCAGAACACATGGTTACCCTTACACTGAATTCTTTCGCCATGTGTGTTTAATATATCTCTGTGATCTGATTCAAGTGGAGCAGATTTGAATACCTCATTATACGGAGACCAATATGTCTTCATACACACAGTAATTATATTGTTCATTCTGATGTTAGAACGCTGTATCTCTTGCTGAAAGTCAGAGTACTCGCATACATTTTTTAGTCACTTAGACATAAGTGACTATGCTGACATTCAAATTCTAAACAAATTGCTAATGAGCTTCCCCGCTTCTTTTTTTTTTTTATCTTCTCCCCAAAAGCAGATTTCTCAGCCTCTGAAAGAAACAGAATGGAAGAGCTTAAATGAGAAGACACACGCACATGACTGCAGTCTAAGGAATAGAAGCCCATTTCTCAGCCAGTGTGCACTGCCAGAGCTGTGTTGGCTCCTTGGGGAGAGGGAAAAAGACAGGAGAAGCAAGAGGGTGGAAATACTTTAACCATACTTCAGATGTCTACCTTTGTTCTTGGATTTTGTAATTAAGATTTATCTAAATCTCAGCAATTGAGTATTTTCACCTAATGGAAATGCTGTCTCCTGCAGTTGTTTCTTTCCTTTCTCTACCCACTACCCTTTTATCTTATTGTAGCCTTTTTGGTTTGGTAATAAAAATTGTATTTGTAATGCTACTTGAGGTGTACTCTTTGGTGTTCCCAAGCAATGTCTGAAAGTGCTCCAGGACTGCAGAATACACTGTGGATGTAGACACACATGGTAAAACAGATAACACCTTATGTGACCACAAGTGGGTATTGCAGTTTAAAGGACAGGTTTGTGACCATCACAGTGACTAGCACAGGAGTGCCCTTTGAGAAATGTCCCTTTAATGTGACCTGTGGTGCCCCCCCAGGCGGTGCCTTGAGCAGGCTGCAGGCATTCAGAGTTCTTAGTGCCCAGACTCCAGTGCCTCCGTCACCACCTGTGGGTATAATTCCCTGTTATAGCATTACCCTGTACAGATCTGTAGCACTTAGGTTTTAATTGCTTGGCAGTCATCTTTTCTTTCCTTCCAGTACCTTGATACTTGAGGTCAGGTGTTGAAATGCCACTTGGGTTTCTGGGACCTGAGTGTTAGCAGCTGGCTTTCACTCTAGTTCCCAAATCATTTGCTGTGGGGGGTCTGTATTCAGAGTTCCCTGTGACATTCATACCCTTATTATTATCCTGTGTTAATTAAATTTCATATTGTTCTTAATTGTGTGTGTGGCCCCTGAGACAATGGGAAAGATTCATTATTAAAAAGGCAGGATTTTATTTAGTGCAGAATTCAGTGCTAAGAGAGACCTCACTTTACCTACCCAGGGAAAAGCAGCAATAGAAGGGAAACAGCTGCTGGCATATTGGTCAGGAGCAAAAACAGCAGGCAAGGCTGAAAGCGGCAAGACCAGTAAAGCGAGAAGAATATTTAAGCCCATGTGTTTAAATTCAATCTTAGACTAAAAGACTAATAATAACATGTATCATCCCACTTGTCTTTCACCAATGTTGTATTTTAAGAGAAAGTTTCTAGTGTAAAATTTACTCCTTTTTCAGTCAAAAAATTATTCAGCTGCAGGAAGGAGAGGCATTCAACAGGATGGCTCAGAGCACATTTAATGAGCCAGGCAGGAATAGCAGGCTCCCTTTCCCCGCTTCCCTCTCAAGGGCTGCAGAGGACATTTGTAGGCATATATGGGCCCCTTGCTTGCTGATCTGCTCCTTCACTGTGCTGAATTTCTTTCCACTTTCTGTGGGGAAAAAAATGATACCACTGTGCAGCAAAGCACATAACTTCTTCAAGGGGTGATGAACATTTGGTAACAAAATTCCTTGTCAATCTATGTGGCTTGCTCCGTGTACTCAGACTAACTGTTAGCTTCTCTTCCTGATGAAAACTGGAAATATATGTGCTTTCTCTGCAGTAATATATTATGCCCCAGTGATATTGTCCTAGATAAGCATGATTTTCACAGGCTGCATCCTCTTGTCTATCTCTCTGTTTGTGGGAAAATAAATGAACATGCAGTGTGTGTGCTTGTTCTCAGAAAATTCCAGTTGTGTTTGCTGGTTTTCGTATTTTTTTGTCAAATGGCTGTGGATGCTCTTTCATTGCTTCCCATACGAAAAAAGTCCTGATCAAATACAGTGCACACCAGCTGGCAAAGGGATGGGCTCCCAGCAGGCTTTTGGCATTTGATACACTCATGTATGTGAACAGGTTGATATGATTAAGGTTCACGAATGAGAGACAATTCCAGACTTTTCTAATTTTTGTATAGCATTAAATATTTGCTGGTGCTTTTTATTTTGAAGCAGGCAGAATGCTATTCAATGTTCACAATGGCAACCTGATGGTTAAAATATAAGGGACATTCTATTCTTCTCCTACCATTGCTATGACCATAAACCAGACCTGCAATGAAAAAGAATACAGCACAAAATAGGATTGCATATCTATATGCCCAAGTTTTAAAAGCTTCACTGTCGATGAGAGAAAAATGACATGAGTTTCATTTTCATTGCATTCAGTGAAAAGTCATTAGGAAGTGATCTGGGGACCTCTATACCTGTAAAACCAAGGGCACTGAGGGGACAGAACTCAGTGTAGCCACCACACTGCAATTTGCTGGTTGGTTTGGGTCTCCTTCCAGCCGCGCAGTATTCCCAGTACTCTTTGTGCTGTACTCAGGAAGGGCACAAAGCTGTTTTCTTTCCAGACAATTTTACCGATGGGCCTGACTGCTTAATTGGTTTGGCATAGGATGCCAGAGCTCCACCATTTGTCTGTGTTTCCTGTTTGCCTCTCGTCTGTAATTCAGGCTGTGGAACGGCTCCTGAAAGTTTAGTGTGGTATGGTGTGGCAGATTGTGCAGCAGATTGTGTGGCTTCTTATTTGGTGACAAATTTGGTGTTATTTAGATGGCCTTAGGTAGCTCTTGACCCTTCAGCCCCTCGACTACTCATTTCCAGCTCCACGTCATTGCAATGCTTTGCTTAGCCAGGTGTTTATGTGGCCATGAAGTACGGCAGTTCATTCATCTAGTGGGAAAAGCAGATCTTGCATCCCCCACCCTGTTCACTTTTTGGCTGTGGAGGCAGTTTTGCCAGCACTGCCCAGAACTCCAGTCCTGGCACTGAAGGACCACTTGGGGAACCGTTGTCTGCACCAGTCACTGCTCCTTGGAAGCACAAGTCTGTGCACAGCACTCACAGCATCAGCCCAGAGCCTGAAATGCTTTTTCAGCTTTTGCCTGCAGGGATCAGAGGAGTGTTAGTATTAGTGTGGTCTATTTATCTCAGCTGTATTCAATTTCTCTTTTTTCAATACAACATTCTTGAGGATGAACACACTTTAAAAATGGAAAAGTGGGATGTGACCAGTAAAACTTTTCTAACAAAAACCTGTCAAGCAATATAGGGTATGTGACTGCATGTGCACTCCTATGTACGTTAGCCTGAACGACACCAGAAAAATTATGCCAGCAGATTCATCCTTTAGCATTGCCTAGTTCTTCTTCAAAGTCAGGAGAAGGTGGTGAATGTGTTGTAAAAGACACATATTTTGTCAAGGTTGTAGAATTTGATTTAAATAAAGTGTTTTCTCAACGATTTTTCTTACTTCTTAAAACTGTTAAAACAGAGAAACTGGGAGATCTGGTACAAAAGAAACACCAGGTTAGGACTGAGGGTCAGCAAAGGCTTAAGACAGATGCTTCATGGGTGACAAGGTGGACAGGAGCTGGCCAAGGTGTGCTTGCAATTCAGAAAACCAGTGATGTTCTGGGCTGCATCAAAAGAAGTGTGGCCAGCAGATCAAGGGAGGTGATTCTCCCCCTCTACTCTACTGCAATGAGACCCTGTCCACAAAATGATTAGAGGGCTGGAACACCTCTCCTGTGAGGAAAGACTGAGAGAACTGAGGTAGAGCAGCCTGGTGAAGAGAAGACTCCAGGGAGATCTTATTGCAGCCTTTCTGTTCTTAAAGGGGATGTATAAGAAATAGGAGAACATACTTTGTAGCAGGACCTGTTGCTATAGGGCAAGGGGTAATGGTTTTAACGTCAAGGTGGGTAGATTCAGAGTAGATATAAGGAAGACATTTTGCATGATGAAGGTGGTGAAACACTGGAACAGCTTTATAGATGCCCCATCCCTGAAAACATCCAAGGTCAGGTTGAACAGGGCTCTGGGTGACCTGAGCTAATTGAAGATGCCCTCATTGCAGGGAGGTTGTACCAGATGACCTTCAAGGGTCCCTTCCAACACAAACCATTCTAGGACTCTATGATTCCACATTAACGTAAAAACTGTATTTTGTTTGTTGATTAGGAAAAAAATTACAAAGCAATTGAGGGTCAGATTCTTATCTAGCCTGTCTTAGTGCAGCTCCATTGAAATCAGTTGAGCTCTGCTGATTTACAACATTTGATGTTGGAATCCAGGGCAGTTGAGATCTAGTCATGACTTTCTACAACTTAAATTAATTGCTGCAACACATTTATTTTTGGCTTGAAGGAAGAATTTTAAGATCAGGATTGATTAGCTTTTTTTTTTTTCTAAATTATTAGAACATCTTCACTTTTATTTAAAATTTGCTTTTACTGTTGATGGTAGTTTTTTGTCTCTTGTCATCATAATTTATCTGTTAAAAGTTTTTCTGAGTGTCAAATACTTAGACTATCTTTCAGATTCTCAGGTGACTAAGATAGGATTCTTTCTTTAATTAAAAAGAAGAAGATTGAGTTTCAGGGCAATCATGTTTTGATATTCCCATAAGTATCTAAAGTCACTCAGATTAGAAGAACAGGACTTCAGTTTTTGAAATTAGACTTTGTTAAATTGGACTCTGAAAGTGCATTTCCCTATCTGACTAAAATACCCATGGTTTTAAATATTACAAGGTAAGCCCTCATCAACTCTGATAGATGCTAAATGGCACTGCTTTACTGTCTTGATTCTGACCCCATTTCTTACACTGTCAATATGGTGTAAATCCTTCAAACTCAATAGAATTACTCTAGGTTTAGATTGCCATAAAAGATTAAAGTCTACCTCTATGCCTTTTCTCCCCAAAAGAAAAATGTTTGTCATTGTAACCACGGCAACCATAACAAGTAGATCAGATAATAGAAATCATAGTGTGATACTGAAGGGTTTGGAGTTAGATTAATTTATAACACATAAAATCTGACCTTCTGTTTTCCTAAATTAAAATACCATTTTTGGGGTACTGAACTTTACTAATCATTATAACTAATTAGAAGTCAGAGTCTGCCTCTGAGGCACCATATCAATAACATCACTGAATAGTGCAGGGCTAGGCTTCCTTGGTTAAAAAAGAGTTGGTTCACAGTATATGGTCAACATTGCTTCCAAAACTCTCCATGCACACAGGCTCAAGAGCCCCTACTGTTTGTGGGCCACTTCTGCTCCTCCCTCCTCACTCATTTCTGCCCCCCTGTCAGCGATGTCCTTCTCCCCTCCCTTTCAGTTTCAGGAGCCTGCAGGTTATTAGGCTGTAGGTCATTAGCCAGACATAACTACCAAGAAAATGTGTGCAAAGTAAACCAGACACAGGAAGAAGGGAAGATAGAGCTAGTGTGGGTCAGCAGCACAGCCAAATAGAGTCTCCATCTTCAGATTCCACAGCTGGACTCTGAGGTCCCCTCTCCTGTGGCCCAACACCAAATGCCCTGTTTACATCCATCCAGTGAAGGAAGTACTTCAGAGCTCACCACTTGTTGAGATTCAAGTCCTTACAGTGACACTGGCTTTTAATAACACACATATACCCATTTCTGTGGTTTCAAACATCCACAGTCATAGTTACTCACAAATGATTCTGCCTACCTTAATCAATCTCTTTAAAGGAAGTGGGGGGAAGGGATGTTGGTAAAAATTTCACCCTTCTATTTGTACTCAGTTTTTTCTGGTGAAAAACTTTGTCGCTCTAGATGGTGGCTGAAATTGGCAACTAAAGAGTCACTAAGTTGGACAGTGTCATGTTAATAGTGGTTAATGTGATGGTTCTGTTGGCCTTGATAGGTTTCCCTGCCAGGACAACTGAGGGGCTTGCAGAGCCTTGGACAAGCAGGGGCTGTGGAAAAAGCTATGATGGGATGTCCTATTAGCTGAGTGGCACTGGCAGTGAAACAGTGCAGTGAATGACAGTTAAAAGTGAATGACAGTGGAAAAATATGCCTCTCAACTAATTTGTAACTGAAAGGTCAAGAATACAGAAAATTCTGCTATAGGTCCTCTAACAGTCCTGATAGAGCCCAAGCTTTGTGCATCCGATACTTACAGGTAGCAGAGTACCAGAGTCTTTCAAATGGCACATGCTGCCTTGTGAATTATCTCTCTCTTTTCCATTATTTCCACTTCAAACTGTCTAGCAAAAGTAATTTGGGTTGTACATTTCTAAATAACCTTTTCGAGCCCTTCCTCAGCATTTTCTGAGAATAACAACAGTCACCTTTCTCGCCAGCTAAGATGTGGTTCAAATTTCCATGAATGGTTTTTCTTTTTTGCTCTTTCCATAGCTGACCATCTTCCATTTACAGCATGCTACTCTGTTGCTATTATGGATCCTTAGCAGCTCAGATCAAGTTCCTACCTGTCCTATCACCAGGTAAAATGGCATTCTGCAGCTCCTTATGGCGAGAAACATGCAGTTGTGAACTCTGTTTGGAGCCTGGGTCACCGAGCAGTAGGTGTACAATGGGAATCTGCATGCCTCCACAACAACGCTTGTAGGATGGCTGCCATGACCAAGAACATCCTTTTCACTGCTGCTTGCAAAAGACGTGGAAGAACTGGTGAGGTGTGTTGATGTGCTACTGCTGAAATAATGTCCTAGATGCAGTCTGATCTTCCTTATTTTGGAAACTGGAAAACAGATCCTCCCCAAAGAACTCTCCAGAAGGATTCTCAGAACTACTTCAGCAGAGCTGTATTCCTACCCCTGGATGAGCCAAGGCCAGTCAAAGTGCAGAGTGAGATAGCAGGTAGTGGGGCTGCAGCATACAAGTATCACAGATGGAATTCAATTTACATATGCCATGTATGAAGGGAGCAAAATGCATTCTGACCAATAATGCATAAACCCAGCACTGAAGACTACAGAAGACAGACAGATTAAAAGTACTCCCACAGAAATGCCATGGACTGCTCAGCAACATTGTGGATGTAGTACTCACTCCTCATGTCAAGGAGCTTTGGCCACACCTCTGTTCTTGATTAGGAAAAAGATGAGATTAGCTCAGTTGGTTAGAGCATGGTGCCAATAATGCCATGGTTGCAGGTTTGATCCCTGTATGGGCCACTCACTTAAGAGCTGGACCCGATGGTCTTTGTGGGTACCTTCCAACTCAGGATATTCTGTGACTCAGAATATTCTGCAATTGATTTCTTGCATGAATATGCAAAATGGACCAATAGCTGATCCTGCCCACGCTGCTGGTTTTGCCTGGAGTCTCGTTCAGAGTGAGCAGAGACTATGCACGTGCTGCGGAGGAGCTGTTCACACCCAGCCAGAGCTGCGAAAAGCAGTGGGCACCTGAGACAAGCTGCCAGCAGTGGAAATCACCATCAAGGAAGTCTTCTGTATTGCTCAGTTTGTGATTTACACTGGACCTGCATTTAAAAATACTGAAGGCCACTCAGGTGAGGGTGTCATTTAGGCAACCTCATACTCCGTTCCTGCTCAGCACTGGGCAATACTTCTGCTTCCATCCTCCGACTGATCTAATGTGGCTGAAACAGGAAAGAAAATAGTTGTTATTATGTCATGTTTACATGCATTTATGTGTGGTAGAAATGGGAGAAAAAAGTGATTGTGGTCAAGTGAACTATTGCAGGATAAAGAGAGATAAATAATTCAGGTTCTCATTACAACTGAAGAGTGCAGCTTTCACAGAGAGGACAGGGACTGTCTTTGTGTGAATTGGTATTCAGTGGCTGTTTAGTAGCCATAGCATGTAATCTAGCATTAGTATTAACATAAATCAGTGGCAGGAATTAATAATATTTCTAAAGTCTTATACGATAACTGGATCCACACTATATTGTTTAGTTCTCTTGGGCATTTTAATGATCATGTAATAGAAATGTTGGAGTAGCTGAGATATTCTTTATAAAGCTCTATGAAAGGTCTTTAACACAATGTCTTTAGCAGACAGTTTTGATAGAATGTGTTGTACAAGAAGAAATATACCTATTTTGGTATTATGAGTATGTTTCATTAGCTCAGTTCACAGCAATATGACATTACATTTAAAAAGGAATACAATTAATAACAATGAGGGGGGTTTTTTAGCTCCCAGAGTATAGCTGGAGGAACTGAGCAAGGTGTCAGGGCAATTAAATAGAGGGACTGTATTACCTTTGTCTGAACACTCATAACATCATCCTGTCTCGGTATGTTGAATAGGGGATTTCTTTGCAGTAGGATTCCTAATTTATTTTGATGTTTCCTATAACTCGGATAATAATAAGATGGACTTTTTTCTTAATCTTTAAAAATGTACAAATCTTGGGGATTAGCATGTCTGTAGATCCGTATATTTTCCATTTTCCATAGAGTATGGAACGATTGTATTAGAGATACACACAATAGCTTCTCAGCCTGAACTTAATGGAACCATCATATCTGTGCTGTGAAAAAGTACAAAATACTGCTGGTGCATGTACAGCACATGGATTAGATAACTGCAGTCCAGGGAAAAAGTTATACTTTGAGACTATTAAAATAATCAACATGAGTATTATTTTATTCAGCATTAACCTTTATGTTCTCTGTTAAATGACAATGAAACCAGTGGAACACAATCCTCCCTCAGAGTAATGGTACCGGGCATTTCTTTCATCTCTAAAGAGGTTTCTTAATATCCTGCAGTCCTAAAAATGCTATTTTTTTCCCCACTTCAGGTCAGATTTAATAACAGTAACAGGAGATAAACTGATTGGGCTCAGCTGAGCTTTCGGCAGCCCTGTGGATGGTAGGCAGGGATGTCCCCTCCCAGGAGAAGGAGCAGCAGAAGGCAGCAGGGGCATTGCTGTAACGCCCTCAGGGAACCGAGTCCTACTCCCTAGGGACATAGTCCTTTCTGTGGCACTCACTTCTCTTCTAGAGGATCTTCTGCTTGGCCCAGTCTCTTCTGCATGTCTGGATGGGAAGGCCAGGAGTCTTCCTTGGCCCTGGGAATGAGAGTGGCAAGGAAGCGAGGAAGCCATGTGATGTCTTTGGTGTAGCCAACATTGAAAAACAGGGTCGCTTTGAGAAGGAGAGGCCCAAAGTGCTCCACAGGGAGAGTTCTCTTCTGCAGGGGCAGCTCACTTGTACTCCTCATACTTCCATGGCAGCAGTAGTTACGTGGGGGAAAGTGTTAGGCAGGTGCCAAGGCAGAAGCGACCTTTCCCTTTTGCCCACACCTCCATGTGCCGCATTTCATGGGTGCCTGGCAGCAGTGCACCAGAGGCTAATAAAAAACACCGTCCCTGGGCCCACAGGGAATTAATGAACAACTCCACAACCATTCATGAGTAACATTATAACCCAGCAGGGAACAGTTTCCGAAGCCAGGGAGCTCCAGGTGACTCCTTCCACAGCAGTGTCTGGGTTAATGGCGCACGGCGCCAGCCGCCCCATCCCGTCCCTGGGCAGCAACTGACCTGGCCCTGCTTTTAAGCTGCCACATATGCAGTGCCACACGGTGCCTCAAGCGATTAAATTGTGAGGGCTGCCCTTCCCTGCTCGGTGTTATTGACAGACCCATCAGGGGCAGTGATGCATCAGCACCTGCTCGGCCCCAGCGGGCCAGCACAGGACAGGGCGGCTGCCCAGCCACCATGTTGGCGGAGAGGCCTTGCGCCCTCCCATCGACCTGCCGGGCCTCGGCGTTATCGACTGCTCCAATTTGCAGGAATTTATGGTATTGATGTGGGGCTGATTAACATTTTGTGCCACAGCAGTTCAATACGGGCTGGTAACAGCTTTTAATGATTAATTGACTTTTATGATTCCGCCTGGGCTCCGTCAAGCCGGCTGTGAATGGCGGGCACGCGCCTCCACAGCCACTCTCTCCAGTGGCACCGGGCAGTGATTGAGTGCCTGGGAAATTAGTGTCCTTGCTGTCTCGTTTTATGAAAGATAAATGCTATGACATTTAATGTAGACCTTAATTTAGAACAGAACTAAACAGATCATTTTGCAATTTAATCATAAACAGGTAAATATCAAAATTGTTTAGCATTTCATGAGTCAGGCAGACAGGCAGCAGAGGTAAAGTGAAGTGGGCAGCAGTGGAATGGCAGAGGTAAGGTGAGGTAAGGTAATGAGACTTGGAGCCAGAGATGTTTTAATAGTGGCAGCAGCATAAATTAGACAGTATATCACATCCACCATTCAGGTATGGTCTGCCCATACGGTGATCTTGCTCTCTCTTTCTCTTTCATCCTTTAATCTCATCCACTGTTCCCACTCTAGCTGTAAGGTGAGGGCTTCTGACACATGACATGATACAGGGGAAAAAAAAAGTCACCTACAGTTAATTTGTTACCTAAAACAAACATAATCATTACGGAAAATTTGCAAAGGAAAACAGAATTTTATTATACCCCGTAACAACTGAAAAAAGATTGTCTGGAAGGCTGTGTGCTGTCAACTCCTACCTTCCTGTGTTCATATTTATAGCCTATTCCTTTGCATTCGTGTTAATTAAAAAGATTGTAAGTTTCTTTTTAAATAACTGTCTAAACAAAATGTCATATTATGCGTGTTTATACATACAAAAGCTAAAATGGCATATTTTGATCCTCTTTGAAATTTTATTCTCTATCTTCTCATCACCCCATCACCCCCTCAATTTGGTATGATTTTCAGAGGAAATGAGGCTGCAATGGGCCAGATTTTTAAATCATTTTGACCCACTTCGAAAGAGCTGGGGAGCTGCTGAATCTCCCCATTCAAGGATTTCCTTGGCACTAGGGAGTTCCTAGCTCATACAAAGCTGACAGAGCCAGTTCCTATGCCATCTGTTCCTACAGAAACCATTTAGAAAAGCCTAGTGGAGGCAGACCAGGGTTGCAATTGAGGCATTTTCATATTTTCCTGTCCCTTTTCAAGACCCTCATGGAGGCAGTAGCTAACCCGTTACAGTGCAACATGAACCCCTGGAACAAAAAGCTAAAATGAGCTCTCTAGCTGTTCCTCTAATCTTTAACCAGTACAGTTTGCCAGGGATAATCCAAGATGCCACGTAAAACAGACCAGCTCGAAAGGCTCTTCTTTTTAAACCTAAATCACTTTCTGGAAGTCAAGAAGTAATCAGACAGAGTTAAATTGCAAAACTGATTGGGCTGTAACATCTGAGGAAAGGAGGAAAAGGGGAAGGGGTACAAACTTCTGGACAAAGCTGAGTGCATCCACCTCTTTACCCTGATCAGCAGAAAATCTCATCTAATAACAGTCCTCAGCCAGCTGTGCGATACCTGGAAGGGGGTACTTAGCTCTTGAATCAAAATTCACAGTGCTGAGCAAGACCCTTAAAGCTCTGTGTACACTGGATGTTTGCCTATGGATTTGTCCTGATGAGCTTTGTGACTCTCCTGACGCTGTGATCCAAATGGCACATACTCTGGCAGGTTTCTCTGCTTGAAGGCACCAACAATTATCTGAGAGGTAGTAAGGGATGGCTTTTTAAACCACTTCTCAACTGGTGCTACTTGTTACTCTGTCAGGAGGAGCATGTCCTTCTTCACCATCAGGCAGGCTGGTGAGGAAGCAGGGTCCCGCCTTCCCTGGAGTAAAACAGGAACAGAGTAAACCTATCTCAGCAATGAGGTGGTGACTATGTGCTGAGGGGGAGTTCTGATGTGCTGTTTCTTTATGTTTTTTTTTTTAATACCACCATTCAGATATTTGCTTCTGTTTCTCAGCCCAAGCTTCTGAGTGGCTGGCACATTTGGAGTGTGACATCATACTCCACAACACGTATGGAACAAACCAAGGTGCCTTGCAGTGTCCCATAATCCAGCACTTTTATCTCAAGGAAGAGAAAGACCAGGTCCCCAGGGCTTTTCAAGCTATAAGAGGGGAGGGAAGAAGCAAAACATGTTGAAGAGCCATAGTTGGATGCTGCTGTCACTGGGTAACTGTGGGGATGACTGCTGATCCTTGGAGGAGAAGCAGGTTCCTTGATGCATACTGACCTCTCACTTTGTGTCATCACAGAGCCTGGCTTTCAAGGACATAGGACACAGGTTAAATGGCTATTATAACAGCCCATTATAACCTGGGCAAAGGTCAGTCTAAGCCACTGCTCACATTTTGCTTGTGCTAACAGCTGGTCCTCAGCAGAATTCAAGTGTGTCCACACAAGATGCCCATACAGGATGTCCACTGACCCAACAGCTTGAAGATCCAGCCTAGGGAGTGGCATTCTGGCTTTAGATATCAGCAGTGAGTAAATTCCTGGGTTAGGTCCCAGGCATGGGCTAAGGTATAGGCAACATGCAAGTAGAAAAAGTTTAAATTCCCTTGACACTGGCTGGTGAAATCTAGCACTTAAAAAGTAAACATTTGAGGATGGGTACAGTGAGACCTTCTGTATGGGTCCTGTGGGTACCCATACAGCTACAGTTCTGGACATAAAGGTCACAAGACTAATCTCCAGGATGATAATGCCATATATTCATGTGGCCAGGATCACAGATGGAGCAGACATGTCTGTCTATACTCACCAATGTAAATATACCATAAGCATGGGCACAGCAAGCTATGTCACTGAAGCCAATAAGAAATCCCAGTAAGGGGAGTTTTGCCCCACATCAGAGCTGCAGTTAAATGTGCCTTTGAATGTCAGCTTCTGAACCAAGCTGTCCTGTGTTTAGCTATCTTACTTGCACATTTGAAGGCAGGTGGCTTGTTTCTTTTCTCCTTTGGGATGAGGTTCATAGCTAATAACCAGTTGAGCATGAGCCCCAGAAGTGGGACTCAAACCCTATCTCAGCAGACAATAATGCAGAGATAGTAGTTTCATCAGAAGAATATAGGTGAGAATGGGAATAGTGAAGAGAGAGTGCTTCTGTTTTCTCTGCTGTCTGGGTAACTATGCAGCAGAAAGCATAGACCATAGAGACAGAGATAGGAGAAAGGAGAGCCATGAGTGGTGCAGGTAATAAGCATTCCCACTGAGAATGAGAAGCTCTGAACCCTGAAGTTTGGCCCTCCCTATCTACACGCAATGTTAAAACAGTGCCTCGCCTTTGCTCTGTTTAGCTCTGCAGCTATAGACTCCTTGACTGCACTGCTGCTCAATTCAGAGCAAAGTAGGATGTGGTCTTCTTCCTTGCTACCTCCTTTTCCTCAGTAAGAGTCTCGTTAAGGGACCTTCAAAATCAAGAGAACTGAAAACTTTTGTTTCCCAAAGCATCCAAGTTGCCAGGCAATTGCACAAAAGGGCAGACAGCAGTTGTTGTGTTTGAAAGGAAGTGGCTGAGAACGCCGAGACCCAGAGTATATGAGACTCTGCTGACATGGTCTTTTGCAGATGGAGGTGAGCCTGTTTTGTCCTTTTTCCAAGCCAGATGGGGAACTGCTTTACTGTAAGCTGATCCTGAGTAATGAAACTACACCCCTTCATGTTCAAAACTTCTGGTTAGCACCATGTGCCCCAAAAAAACAAACAGGAGGGCTCTCAATTCCTGCCAAAACCCAGAATAGTCCTATGTTATGGTGCTGTGGACCTTTGGGGCAAACCCCGTAGGTTCTCACCCAACTGAGTATGAGGTAGGGAGGCCCAGCTTGTGGAAGGAAATAGGAATGGTTTAACTATGTAGTCCTGTAGCAGGGCCAGTTCAAAATGTAAAACAAGTAGGCTGTTGCTTTTTCTGCCACATGTTGCAAAAAAAAACCCAAACCCAACCCAAAGCAAACAAAACCACAACAGCACTACTTTGCTTCAGACAGAGACCAGGAAAATGAGGCAGAGACCTGTGTCTTGGGGCAGCATCTAGTGCCTCTCATTCTTTATTTCTCTGGCAAGACCAAGAGTCTTCTTCTGAATCCTTAGGACCTGCTCCAGGCTTTGTCCTTCCTTTCACTGCTAAGTACCTCAGCACTTTCTGCTACATAGGAAAGCAGGTCCCCAACTTCTCTGCCTGCAGGAGGGTTACACACTCCTTTTTACTTGAGCTGGCTGTGGGTGGGAGTGGCTGGGCACATACAGTAGAACTGTACTGGGCACCTAAGGAAGTAACACCCAGCAACATACATGCCTTGGAGATACCTAATTCAGATTGGCAGGATTTTCTGTGTGACCTTCAGTATGCACCTACATTTTGCCTAAGTTACATTTTAGGCATGTAACAGACTGTTTGGGGTTGTGCTCAGGTTCATCTTATGGTGCCTTGAAGTTCTACCCTCTTACCTGCAAAAAGGAGATTTTATGGCTCCTCCTCCTCCCTTGGTGAGGGATGCAAGGAAGAGGGGAGAATTCTGTGTTGTTTGAATAGCACAGCAGAACAAGAATCAGAGAAAGAGACAAACTGTGTGGAAAAAATCTCAACCCCACTGAAGTCCCTGGCAAAAATTACACAGACTTCAACAACTTTCTATTCTATGGCTGCATGTGCTTGTGTCTCACCACAGACCATGTTCGATGACACAGTTTTAATAAGTTGTATCACTAATGAAAAGGGTGAAATGCAACCTTCAGCTTTTTATTAGGGTGCTACTCTGACTAGCATGCAGCATCTTTTTACATCAGACCTGCATCAGGTAATACAGGAAGAGTATTGTATTATCAAGAAAGTTTTTCTCTCACAATATAGGATGACTGGCATTTAATCTCTTCCCTTGCTATTCTGCCATGTTCGTCTCTGTTCTATTGCATATTGGCCCATACATACACTGCATTCAGTGAAGATTCCCATATTCGGCCTCATTTACTTTTGTTTAGGTGCATGGCTAGGGGTACTGGAGAAGAAGTGTGGTGGACTGTATTTATAATTACAGCTCAGATATTCTTCCATTCAAAATAACACAATAAAATTTTGAGCAAAAATAATATGCAGTATTTTTCCAAAAGAATCCATTGTTTTTCTGCAGTCACATGCCAGCCATTACTCAACAAAATTCCACATTATCTTTCTCATGAGTTCAGAGGGCAGTTACCAAGCAAAATTTCCACCTGTAGGCACTGATTTAGTCTTCTTTTTATGATTCCTCTTCCAGATTTATAAGAGAATTTAATTAGGCTTCTTATAGATTTCTTTGGCAATTTTTGAATATATATATCTATCTCCTTCTTGATTACAACCCCCTTTAACTCACTGGATGTCCCAAATTATAAGCTTTGCATGGAATCAGTTGCCTTTGGCTATGTTTGGTATTATGTTACCTTCTGTTCAGTTAACGGTGTGGAGATAGACCATAAGCACTGGAAAAACCTCAAAGCTCTTTTCTGCTGTTTTGAAATTGAGAAAGCAGAAACATAATTGCTTTTGTTGGATCACAATCCTGAATAGCAAAAGACTTTTTAAACATCTGCCCTTCCTTTGATTGGCTTCACATCTTCTCTCTTTTTTGTCTACTGTTCATTATTTGGCATTTTATTCACTAATGAAAAATTCTATCCATGACAATATTTTCACATGCTGTAAGATGACTGTGATTCAATGCATTTAATCTGATCAAGCCCTACAGAAACCTTTAATAGAATGTGACAATATATGTTAATTCTGTGAGGTTTGTATTTCCTTCTTGCTTGTGTAATATCTGATCTGTCCTGCCTACAATCTCAGGGCAATCTCCTGCAACTCTGACTTTTAGCAGAGCTGGAGTCTAACTCCCAGCACATATTTGCAACACTTATTGAAGTCAAACAGCACCATGTAGCTATATGGAAAGTAAATTTTGCTTTCTTTGTCATTGAAGCCCTGCTCCCATGCAGATCTGTGACAAATCAGCACTGACTTTCATTCTGCCAAGATCAGGTGTCAGAATTGTTACATTTTACATGGGATTCTCTCTGATGGGAGAACTTGCATGTGTTTCCAGGTGCTGATCTCCTGCTCGCTCTTTATCACTAATCAAATGACTTGATATGTCTCTCTCCTTTCTTACTTTTTTAATACCACTGTCAAATACCTATCATGACATTACTATGCATTCCCAGGGAAATGTAGCAGACAGAAATAATGCTGATCCCTGAGTGGATTGGAATAAGCCATTCATTCTGCAGGGAATAGCAGTCTCGATTCAATAATAATATTGAAATTAAGAAATCACATTTGGTCTTTTAACATGGGAAGACAATACAAATAATTGGGGAATTTCCTAATGAGTCTGTTATTAAAACAGTATTTAGAAGGAAACCTGAGCACTCAGACAACTGAAATGTGTCCTTTTCTTTTTTTCCTGGTTTGAGCATAATGCTTGACATTAATACCACAAGTATTTTCACTGCTACCTGGGAATAAGAGGAAATGAAGGCAGGAGACTTTTGAAAAATCACTTCTGATTTTGCTCATTTAAGAGCTACATATTTCAAAAGAAATGAGGGCCAAACTTCCAAGTGCCAATAATCCCCTGTTGGATCCAGATTTTCAGAAAGATTCCATTCTCATTTACACTTCTCAATAGAGTATTTTTCCACAAGCGCTCAGCAGCCAGCAATTCTTTCTGGCCAGGAAGCCATTGAGAAAGCTGGCCTTTTTTTTTTTTTTCTACCCTTCTGTGCCTAAAAGGGAACGGGGAGCTCTTTTGTGAATAAGGTTCTTCAGACAAGTTATGCTTGATGAGCCTGGCTCTGAGGGAAGAAGTGAAGTACAACTTTCCTCTCTGAAGCCTCCAGAGGCTGTGGGCACTAGAAAGACCCAGTCTACTGTTGGGCAGAGATAGTTCTGAGAGAGGTAGCTTGGAGACTGGAAGCAATGGAGAAACACCCATAATTCCTCCTGGAGCTTTGCAGTATGTGAGGGAACAAGTATTTCCATGAATACCAGAATTATTCCGGAAGCCTAGTTTCCAATGGAGTTAGTGTTTCATGGCTGACTGACATTTTAAATGAATTATACTATTGCTGCACTGTGAATTCTGCCCTTATCAGACACTGGAGAATCCATAGGGGAGAGAAGCCTTGGCTGTGGAGTGGATTCCCTTATATCTAATAAGGTATAAGCTCTGACTGAAGCTTTCCTTCACATACATCCATTCTCTTTCCCAGGTGGATTTTCTCTGTGTCAAATGAGAACCAAGCGTGGGCTGCAGCCTTTCTATCAGTAGAGAAACTCTTCAGTTTTCTGTATTCGCAAAAACTTACCAACTTGATTATCTCTGGAACCTCTGCCTTTCTGCCAGGTTCAGCTACAATTACCCAACGGGTACAAAAGTACAGAAGTTTTTAGACAACTGCGTGTGCACACGCACACACAGAGCAATTATATGAGCTGTGCTTCCTCATGGAGCCAGGCTAAAAACACCCACTGATTAACTCTAAATGACTGAAGCCTGCTGTGTCTCTGAGTGAGTTGGGCAGGCTGTAATAAAGGGCTCAGTGGAAAGAGAAATAAATTATTCTGTATCTCCTGTCCCATATGGCAATCAGGCACGTCTCCCTCCTCTGGTAGCCATAGGGTCTCCCCATCAGACGGGACCACTGCTCAGCCCCTTTGGCACGGAGTGTGCTGCGGGGGCAGTCAGGGGGGCTGGAAGTGTTCCTGGCTGGTCTGCCAGTGTGAAGGATTGGCAGTGTTTCTTGCAGTTTCCTTTCCCATGAGCAACTAGCAGCAATCAAATACAATCTAGCTGTTATTATTTGCCGTTAGTTTCTTTGATTGTGATTTGGAAATACGTTGCTAAGGAAAGCAAAAACCGTGGTTAACTGATTGGTAGAAAATAAGAGTCATAGAAAACATCTGGAGAGCCAGATGAGTACAAGTCATTGTTTAGTTTAATACCCTTATAATATTTGCTGCAAACAGCCAAGCTGAAGGGTGGATTCTTCATCAATTTTATTATGTGCTTATTCCAAAATATTAGTGAATGGGCTTTGGCAGCAATGTTTGATTCGTGCCCTTTTGCCCAGATATTACCATGTCTTGGGTTTCCTGAGGCTGTGTAAGGCCAAATTATCAGAACATAATATCAGAATATAAGAATGGTCATACTGGATAATACCAACATCCCTCTAGACTCTTGCTTCTGATGGTGACAAATAGCAGATGTTTAAGAAAATTACAAAGCCAAAAAATGCAGCCGTTGTTCTCCAACACACTCTTGTATCTTCTAGTGATTAGAAGCTAGAGAACAAGCTGAGCCAGAAGTGTTATCTTTGTAGTTAAGATGAATGGATGGATGCATGGATGGATTTTTTTTTTCTTGCTTGGTTGCTCCTCCTCAGCCTTTAAAGGTAAAAATAGGTAGGTTATGTTCTGCCTAGGAAAAAAATGCTGAGGGAAATCCTACAGCTGGAAACTTTTGGGGCCACCCGTAGGAATTAAACTTCATCAAGTTGCAGTGGCATGTCCAAGCCAAAGTAAGAGAGAGTCAGCCTGTCTGAACTTCTGATCTTTGCCCTTCAGCTTAACCATTTGTTGAGCAGAGGAAAGCAGGGTGGGGGGAATGGGGTGGGGGCTGGGGGTTGAAGCTGACTGCAGGTGTCTAGAGCCTCCCTTCAGGTGGGCTGGAAGAGACAGGACCAGCACATCACCTGGCTGACCATACAGCCCTTCAGCTGCAGCCCTGGGAGTCAACACACTATTTGAAACATGCTCTTCAAACCCCTTTGAGCAGAGTGGTCTCTGAGTACGTAGCGATAGTTGACTGAAATGTGGTTAATGGCCAACTTACTTCAAGTCTTCACAGGTCCATTCCCATGCTGATCATAATTATTCAACAGCTGTGATTTACATGTGTTGTGGATTTTTCTAAGATCCCTCTGTGGGTCCAGGAGGACAGAAGAATATTAGCACATTGCTGATTTGACATATACTGAGAGTTAAAATCACTTTTCTGAAGTTCAGAGTCAACTGGTAACTAGACTGATATAGAAACCACTCACTCCTAAGATTCTGTTTTCAATGGACAGCCAGCACTTCCTTTCACTTCATTTACTGTTAAACCTAGAGACATAACTCAGAGATCCATATACCAAGGGAATTGTTTCCTCACATAACTTTATTCAATATTTATAGCATGTGCTTATTATGGTGATCATATACAAAATTACATTGTTTTGACACTTTAGATGGTATTTTAACTAACAGGAATTGTTGCATTAC
>VYZP01029496.1:39030-49299 GCA_013400635.1 Hypocryptadius cinnamomeus
AAGGAAAGGAAAGGAAAGGAAAGGAAAGGAAAGGAAAGGGAAACCTTGAATGGGTTTTGTCTCCCCAAGTCAAGTGACTACTGTGCTTATGCAGCTTCCCTTACAATTACATGTGTTGTTTCCTCTCCTGTTTGCCCTTGTTATGAAGCCACTCCTATTCTAAATAGTTTTTTTAAGTCTAACATGAGCAAAATATTAGCTTGTCAGAAGTGGTTGCTGTGCTTGTTGAGCCTGTGTCTCAGGAATGCTGATGTCTGAGGAAGTTCTGTGAGCAGAGAACATCCACGAGGGCATCCCCTGCAGCCTTTTTTAATTCTCTGGGAGCTATTCCTGCCCTTTCTCACATCACATTCATTTCTACCCAAAACTGATGTGGTTCTAAAGCTACCCCTGAAGAATCACCCTCCAAGGACATGGAGTAGTCCCTGCCCTCTGCTATTCCATTAGACCTTGTCTATTACCTATGAAAGGGTTTTCCAGCAAACCTTCACTAATATAATGCCAACAGAACCACCTCAGTGGAACTGTTTTGATAAACAAAATAATAAACCAGCAAAAGGACTTTTTTCCCTGATATTTTTCTGTCCACCTCAGGCAATTGTTTTCATGCTTCTGACAGACAAAGCAAGGATGGCAAAATTTTCTGTGTAGACAAGAAATCCTGAGGGGTGTGGAACAGAATATTCACTGCTGGTTGTGGTTGCTGCTCAATTGTCTCTCTGGGCTGCCTTATTGCATGAGGGAGTTTACTTTCGGAACTCGAGATTAATGGAGATTTTGGGTTGATGCCATTATATTTTTTAATTTTCCCTTCTTAATGTGGCTTATTTAAAGAGAGCACTAGGGTTTAGCACTATAGGAAACTATAGGAAATAAAAACAAGGCCAAAAATAAGAGTGATTTAAGAAAGATCAACAGATAGCCAAAGCAATGTTTGACCATTGGGATGTATTTATTGAAAGAAGACCCTTTTTGAAGAACAGACTCTGCCTAAGCAACTGTGGAAACAGCCTTCTGGAAGCAAGCCTGGCAGAACTGATAAGCAGAGCTTCGAACTGAGAAAGGAAGGTACAGAGTCAAAGACTTGAATAATCTCCATACGCCCATAGGACACCAGAGGAGAAAGTGTAGGTACACAAGGGTATGTCAAAGGATAAAGAAATTTAAGTGATCAGAATGGCAGGAAATAAGAATAAACAAAGTGCAAACTGTGAAGAGAACTGCTTCCAAGGTGGCAATACAGTGAGTGTCAGGTACAGCTCTTGACAAAACTGTGTTTATGGGGTAGAGAAATTTTTAAGAACAATATATGTACCAAAAAAGGGAAGAGCATAAACTAAGCTGTCAGGGCACTAGATAGGACAGGTATACTCATAACAGAACAGAATAGCAATCACAGCTGGAACACTGGTCTCCAAGCATATGCATTTTTCAGAAAAGCAGAGGTAAAGGTGAAGGTGGTGGCAGAGAACTCTGCATTAGTGATATGAAACACTGCAAAGAAGTATGTGCAGAAATGATAGCATGCAAGAAGCAGAATTTATTCCAGTTAAAATAATTTTGGGGAAAGCTGATAAAGGAGAGTACTTGGACAGTGCAAGTGCCCTGATTTTGGCCTGGTTATGTGTAAAGGCATAAGGGCATCAGTGATGCCATTAGAGAGACAAATTCTATGGAGTTTATATCATGCATGGAAATTTTTACCTTCCCAAATATGGATCAAGAACAACCACCAGTAAAAATTACAGAGTCCAGATATTTGTGGATGTAATAGTCAACAAATGTCTGAAAATTCTCACAGATCTATTAAAAAGCAATGCTGGTTGAGACTTGATTTTGGTAACTGATAACTGCACCAAAAAAAGAAAAAGGATCTTGGTTCAAGTGATCAGGGGTTGACACTTCCTAATTAAATGGAACAAGTAAATTACTCTGCTATAAGATTTTGCATTTCAAAAGGCCGGAGTTTGGTAAATTTTTGGAATAGATTATTAAAGTCAGATGTATTGCAGAGTGTGGGCAATAAAATGTGAGGGGCCTGGAGTTTCTACAGGTCTGAGCAACTAAAAGTTTTGGGAATATGTGTACCAGACAAAAGAGAAAGCCTGGTTGTGTAACCACTTCGAGAGATGTGCTAGTACAGTAGGTTATGTCTTTTAAAAGAAAGACCAGGTCTTAGGCAAAGAATGGACTTAAATGTGACAGGAAAGATCACACCAAAGTCTTCCTAAGCTTTCTTGGATGATATCCTACACAGGGGGAACAGTGTAATACTCTTCACTTGTGTTTCACTACAGGGTTTGGCACAGCAGTGCAGATGATGTTATTTGTTAGCTGGAGCTCTGCAGAAAAACTGTGTGTGTAAAAGGATCTGGCTCATAGCATACAGACACCACTGAAAAAAAATCATCATAAGACTGCACAGAAGCAATTAGGAAGGCACATCAAACTAACTGTAGGGACAAATCTTGTTTCATATTTTCATAAACTATCATGACACTAGTACTGACTTCTAAATTTTCAAAGATACATCATTTAGAGGTATCATTAATTGAATAAAAAGTGTGTCAAGACTCTGAAAACCAGTAAAGATTAATCAAAAACTATAAATGCAAAGTTACTACTAGCAGTACAATTTCTCCTAGGTGCTCCAAGCTTATAAATAAACACAAATACTTGGCCATGCTATGCAAAGTAATTCTTATGCTACAGTATGACCTAGACAACAAAACAGGCAACTAAAATCTAGTGAGACAGTTATCAGAAAGTGTTAATGCTTTAGCAGAAAACCTGAGGAAACCTTGTGTGCAGCTCTGAGCACCCATGCTCAGGAAAGCTCGATTTCAGCTGTGCAGAATCATGACTACACTAAGGTTGAAGTCTTGATCCCTGTACAGACAGATCCCTGTGTTTAAGAGTAGGATTCAGTGGTCCTTGTAGGTCTGTTCCAACTCAGGATATTCTGTGAATGACATAACTTAGAATCATAGGATCATCACAGAATATCCTGAGTTGGAAGGGACCTACAAGGATCACCGAAGTCCAACTCCTGACCCTGCACAGAACAATCCTAAGAATCATACCATTTGCCTCAGAGTGTTGTCCAAATGCTTCTTGAACTCTGTCAGGCTTGGTGATGTAAGCACTCCCCTGAGGAGCCTGTTCCAGTGCCCAGCCACCTTCTGGGTGAAAAACCTTTCCTTAATATCCACCTTGACCAGTAGGAAACAAGAAGAGGCCTAAATAACTTGGCTTCTTAAGTCAGAAAAAAGAAAAAAAAATTTAAAAAGAGAATAAGAAATATATGAGCCAACCACAAGAAATCAACAAAAGCAGAAAAATATTTTCTAGCTGTTAAAGTCATCAGTTGAAAGCAAATCTATGTGTTTGTGGCAAGAAGAGATCTTGCTAGTCCACATTAGTCTTGTGGGCTCGACCATGGCTGAATATCTGAGGGAGAGATTAAAGGGAGAGATTTCTATAATGAAAGAAGACTGCAGATCTCTTTCAGTGTTTAGTAAATCTTTTCTCAGCTTTTTAGTTCCAAACTATTGCTAGTTTGCCAAACATGAACTGAAAGACACAAACCTTGAAAAAACTTTTCATTTCAATTTGGAGCCATATTCTGAAGCTTGAGTCAAATAAGAGGAAGAATGTGGGTTTTCATGGAAAATTTAAAACATCTTTCTCAGACTTGTCTGACTACTCAGCTGAACTTTGCCATCTGAAATATTCAGATTCAGGACTGGCTATGTCCTACATAGAGAAAAAGCCCCATTCACTACCTACCTGCTACTCAAACATCATCAAAAATGAAAATAAAGTTGTCTAGGATATTTGTCTATTTCCATTTCATGTGTATGCAGTGCTGCTCTTTTCCAGTTTGAAGCTAAACCTACTTGCAGAGCTAAGGACTTGCTCTTCCTCTTGCAAGAGGCCATCAGAATTTATCCATTCACTGGGATCATATATATGGAGTCCTTACAGATGAGCAAGCAGGTATTTTCTTCTCTGCCCACAGGGTCCATCTGCTCCTGCTGTTTCTCCAGAGAGGTCCTTGGAGTGAAATTTTCAAAAGTAGTCACAGCTTCTCTCCTCTTTCCCCCAGATATGTTATTCTGGCTATGCTCCTGCCATGGTTAGCTAACCATCCTCTGTGTCATGCCCTAGAGATTCACCTGTCTGGTCTCCACCATGGCTCTGACAATTTGCTTGGTTCCAGCCCAGTGCTGCAGACTGACTCAGCCTGATGCCCTCCCAAGCTAAATGTGACTGATCGCACCACCACTACCTGGCTCCAGCTGATGCATGAGCCCTTGGAGTGAAACACACACAAAATGCTTTAGTGGATGTATGTTTGTTCTACCACTTCCCAGTCCAGCATCTCCCTTGCCTTCATACCTCCTGCTTGATGGGGTCTCACTAACTGGAAAGTGAGAAAAAAAATTGAGTTTATCATGGTGAAGATTTAACTCTATACAAGTTCTGTGTGCCAGACATGGGTAAAGGGTTATATTTCAACCCATTGCATCCACTCAAAAAGGTGTTCCTACACTCATTTCTGCCTGGTTTTGGTTTGGGTTTTGGAAGTCTTTGTTTTGTTTAATGCCTGGCTTCTAGATTCATGGTTTTATGCAGAAAATGTTTGAACAAAAGGGAGGGTTCAATTTACCCTGTCATGAAAAAACTGTAAGACCTGCTTCTAAGAATTGCTCCAGCCTGGAGTGCAAATAAAGTGTAAAAAAATAAAAATGCATTTCAGCTGGCACCACTGTAAATTGAGCAAATGCACTACAGGCTGGGGTCATTTTTCCTGAACCTGTCTGAGAGATATTATTTATTTGTTATGGGCAAAACCCATTGACACTCAGGAATAACAGCACATCTTGACTAGTCCTGAACCCTGAGCCAGAGCTGAATGCAGCACGTCCTTATTGGCACTGCCTACAGATAGGCAAAACAGGACCCATCTACCCTAACTTCAGCCATCTGGTCAGGTGTGCTCTAACTAAGCTGACTGCCTGTCTGCCTGCTGTACTTGACTGAGCCCTGCAGGCAACTTCAAAAGGTGACTCATCCCTCCCTTTAGTAGGTGCCTAAGCTAGCTGGCACGAATTGCCCTCTGCCTTTCTCCACTGAATGCAGAGGGAGCCAAGACTTGGCCTACACACTAACTAGTATATGGCTAAAGTCAGTGAAGATAAATCCCATCTGCAGTTAGTGCTGGATCTGATAACTCAACTGCTAAAGCTCCATTTGAACTGCAGGCATTGCTTTTAGAAATAGGTATCATGAACTTATTGGTATCAGATGTTGTCCATAAATGGGCAGTTCTAAAGGGAGGCCGGGGTGGGGGAGGGATAGTAACCCCTTGATTGTGAAATTACATGATTACTAAATGAATATGATTCTTCAGCAGGCTGTTTTTAATGTCGGGGTTGTGTTTCTAATGAAGGAAAACATGTTGTATCACTGATCCATATCACAGTCCTCATGCTGTCTGCTATCAAGAGAAAGCAAGCTCTAAACTCAAGATCTATCAGATTTTTATTCATACCTGCAGAAATAAAACCATAAGGTTGTTCTTTTTTAAAATCAAAATAGTCTCTGTGCAGTGTATCTGATTCAAACCATATTGCTATCAAGGTGGAACCTTGAAAACATTAAGATTTTTCTATGGTAAAAGTCAAAGATTAGAGGGCCCTGAGGAAACAGAACACATGGGCCAAAAGTTTTAAACCCAAATATTAAAGAGAGTCAGCCAAGTCAAAACATTGGCATCTGCATGAAGGGATTGTGAATTACAGTGGGACTGAGCACCCGCTGAGTCTACTTATTCCCTAGCACTTCCAAAAAATACTCCAATTTTAATTAAATAACTTCATGTGGATGAAGTTGCTTCAATTTTGTACAAAGGAATATTTATGCTCCTTGCTTTCCTAGAAGAACCCCGAAAGGGTTTGGACCCTTGTCTTTCTGCACCAGAATGGGAAGAACAATGAGAGAAGCCTTTGGTTCTGAGAGGGGGTTTTTTTTCAGTTGAATCAGAACTAACCCCTCAGAAAACAAAACAAAACCAAGCAAACAAAAAACCAAATGAAACCACCAAAAAACAGAGGCCCATCACATAAGTCACCAATGACTGATCAAAAGGACTTTGGATAAACAGAAACCTGCCACCATAACTTCAGAAAATTTGAACTCAAAAGCTTATGATGGGCTCAGCCCCATCAGTTGCACAGCGAAAGATACTTCTGATTGCCACAGCTTCTGCCTCTTCACAATCTTGCCTGTAGCCCTCCTGGGGCTGAGCTGGGAAATGCATTGTGTTAAATCAGCTCAAGGAACTGTTCTCATTTTTGAAGTATGAGAAAATTCACAACACTGAAGTAATCTATAAACCAAAGCTTGACTCCTCTGAGTAACAGGGAAACCCCAAAGATTATACAGTAAGAGAAAATAGGTGTCATATTTTATAATCTTTATATCCCATCCCAATAGTCACAAATTAATATCTGCTACAGTAGAGCTCAAAGCAGGTCTCCACCACCAATATCAGGAGGACCTTTCCTAAGCTAGAAGTTGTGACAACAAAATGCGCCATGTGCCATTCTTCTGGATTTGCAGTCCTTGTGAGGTAAAGCATGAGGAATCCTCCATCTGAAAGGCATTGGGTAGCTGTTCTTCCATTACTGTTCATGTAGAAGTGGAGGAAAAACTTTTACTTCCTTAGTTTAAAAAACTTTCTCAGCTGAAACGAGTAATTGTTATTTTTCAATATAAACACAACCCTGGGCTTCTCTGCTGTTCCTGTCCTTTGCTGGACAGTATGGCTTTGAATAAGGCACAAAAGATTGGTCTGTACACACCTGCTCAATTCACAGTATAGTGAGCCCGTGATGCCAAACATAACATGAAGGATGCCAGTCTTAGCAAAAGGCACTTGAAATTCAAATACTGAGACAACTAAATTTTAAGACATGTAAACCCTCCAGTAGAACTAGCCATAAACTTTGTTAGCGTAACTCTTCCTAGGTGGCTAATGAACTGGAGTGTGTCTCATTTTTCGTGCCTACCCTGAGATGTCCTAGCCTGACTATTAGAGGCTGTGTATTGCCCATAAAGCCAAAAATGCATTTTCCTTTCAGCACAGATAGAAATCGCCCTTCTTCACAATCATTGAAGAAGAGGAGCATTCCCAGAGTCAGGAATGAAAATCTATTCCTGTCTGTTGCTATATATATTATCTTTTCTTGTTGATAAAACCAGTTCAATGATGGTATGCTATTTCAATTTTTTCATGTGAAGTTTAGTTTTTATTTACAAGCCTTATTTTGATACCGAAATAAACTTGTGTTATTTTTAATTGCTGGTGCTCATAGGGTGTCAGAAAATGACATGGGACAGGAGTTATGAATCACACTTTCACCTCTGAAAATGCAAACCCCGATAAAATTTGACAAATCAGCAGATATTGATCAAGCAGTCATTACTGTTGCTTGATTGTCTGGTTTATGTAGTGGCCTGTGGCACAGCACAATTAGAAAGGATAAAGTCCTGGTCACCTTCCACTTAAAATTACTCCTGCTGTGTAGGAAGTTTTTGCTCCATAAAATAAACCAGGAAGGAGCACCTAAAATGTTGGTTTCGGGCTATCTGGGGGCTTCAGAGTTGAATTTTAAGGTCTAGGTGTTCCAAAACAATTAGTTGTCCCTCTGTTAAGAAGGCATAGGCAATGTAGGTGGATGAATCCAATTTCCAGACTGTGCAGGTGATATCAAAGGTGTTTCAGATGTTACACCAAAATAAAGAGGGAGTTAGAGTGGATATTTCAGTATGGGTTTTAAGACTGAGGTCTTGAATATACAACAAAAAATTTAGACTGGTAACTCTAGTTTAAGCCTTTATTTCCCCATTGGTGTCTGGAGGAATCAAAATCCCATGCAGGACTTGCTAGCCTAAACCCTCTCTTTTGGGCTGGGCCTTAGTAGCAGCAATTCAGAGTCAATCAATGTCAGCGACGTGCAGGTACCTAATCTGCCAAAATCACTTGGGCAAATTTAGCCTGGCCATCTGAGTCACATAGGATTTGCCACACACAGAAGTGGCATCCAAAGGCATTGGAGAACCTGGACTGAAAATATAAATACAATTTGTATGGCTCATGCAAATGCAGTTGTTGCTAGCCGAAGGCTACAGTACCCTTTCATGATTTGAGGTATGGACAGAAAGATTTCTGTGCTTCTTTGGTGCTTCCTGCCAACATGCATGTACAGAAGACCTAAGTAAACACAATAAAATTGGTACGTGCATTTGAAGACTTAGCTCACATTCTGTACCTGTAAAAGAAATGCAGAAGCAGAAATAAGGAAAACTTCAAACCTAAAGAAAAACTTACATCCTGTTCAGCAGAAATACCTGTACTCTCTAATGCTAACTTGAAACCTTAGAGGTAGCAAGACCTGAAGTGAGGCAAGCACCTGTAGAGAGTGGATGTGACCTTAAATGAGCTCAAACATTGTGGAGAGTCTCTTTTTCTTTTTGCTGCTCATGCCACAGGCCTGCGGTGCACAGTCTCCTAATCTGGGCAAGTAATGCAGTGACTTAACAGAACTGGGGTGACCAAGTCAGATGCCTCCCATCTGGATGTGGACAGAGGCATGGCTGGAGTGCCCTGTCAAAAGGGCAGCATCATAATTTAACCATAAGAAACTAGCATATGCTCAAAAATTTTGGAAACAAAAAGCTTCCTGGGATACTAAACTTACTAAAGCAGCAGAATGGGGGCCCTGTCCACTTGCAAGATGCAGCAGCTAGCTGAGGCCCCCCCTGACCTCCCTGCAAAGGGAAAGAAGTCAAACGTGCTGATCTAAGAGGTCCTCTCCTTCCACCCTCAACTCTGTCAGACTCTGCTGGAATTTATTCATTCCTCCTCCCTCGCCTCCCACCCCTAAAAATCGCGGTAGCCCTTCCAGCTCCTCGCAGCTACAACGACATCATAAAACCGCAGAAGCTGGGGGAAGCTCCCGGAGGATAACCCCCGGCCGGGTTACAGAGCACCTCTCGGGCCGGTTTCACGCACAGGATGTGCCCCCTTCCTCATGCGTGGCACCTCCTCGCTCCCGAGAGCGCTGCCCACCCAGCCAGCCCCTCTCCCCCTGCGCCGGGCGGCGCGCAGCGGCCCGGCCTCCTGCTCCCGTTAGATGGCGCTACAGACTTTACAACCACGTGTGCAGAGGCGAGGGGGAAAGAATCATCGCACTAATCAAAGAAATAACCCTCGTATTGTCCGAAACGCGGGGAGTCGGCCCCGCGGTGGGCCTGAGGGAAGCGGCGCCCAGCGTCGGGATGCCCCTTTCCCGCGGGAAACGCCCGAGGTTGCTGGCAGCCCCGCGGCGGCTGACGGGGTTTGGCCCTCGGGAGCCACCAGGGCAAAGTTGGTGGCTCGGGAACCAGCAGGGCAAAGCTGGGTGCTCGTGGTGGAGCCATTCTTCCTACCGGGAGAACATCCTGTCAGGAATGGGGAGGAGGCGCCGGCCGGTTCCCAGCCGGGGAGCTGAGCGAAACCCACGAGTAGTCTCTCCTCCCTCCCCTGCACTACTTCTCCTTTCCAGAAAGCTGCTCGTGCAGTGTCCACAGCCTGCTTGGGTTCTGATGGCTGGGTGTTTGATCACTCCCACTCTTCCCCCCAACACTTTTTTTTCTTGTTTGGAGTCCCACGTTTCCCCTCGGTGTAGGACTCCGCAAGTTTTCGGGCAGCCGGTCGGTGGCTGCCACGGGGGTCCGCCGGAGCGAGGCTTCCCTAGGTGCGTGGCTCTGTCCCTCGCCCATCCCGGCTGAGGACAGGAGGGATAGGACAGTGTATGAAACTGCTGGTCCTCAACTCTCTAAGTCCAGGACTTATGAGTCAGCGCTTCTCCGCCCGGTCCCCAGCCGAAAGGCGGCTGGTTGTCCCCAGCCCTGCCGCTGAGCGTGTAGGCGATCACCTTAAGAAGGGGTTAGGGCTGTCCCGGCGCAAAGGCCACCGCCGCGCCCTCCTCCCGTGCCTGCCATCGGGCTGTAAACTTTCTGGTGGGGTAAGTTCTCCTTTAAGAAAGCGAACTGTTCCTTATGCATATTTAAGGCTGTTTGTCTGCAGTGCCCAGCTGACACGGGTCTGGAGCTCACACGCGGGACCCGAGCTCTGGAGGAGTAAATCATCCCCACTTTAAAACCACCCTCTACCAGGGCTCCAGTTGTGAACTCCTAGCATTGCTCTAAACACATGTA
>VYZP01029499.1:0-52155 GCA_013400635.1 Hypocryptadius cinnamomeus
CGCTGGGGGGCGGGAGCCGCGGGAGGCCCGCCCACTCCAGCCGGAGGGCGCGCGCAGGGGGCGGGGCCGGCCTTGGAGCCGGGCAGGGCGGCTCTGGGGAGGGCCCCTGTGGGGAGGGCCCCTGTGGGGAGGGCCCCTGTGGGGAGGGCTCCCGGGCCGGGGGAGCTCGGGCCGCAGCGGGGCACAGCCGCAGTGCCCTGCAGGGAGCGTGAGCGCTGGGGTGGCACGGCGGTGAAATATCGGGGAGAGTTGGTGGCCTGACCTATTGAGCCTCCCTTGAGGCGGATGTCGGGGTGCGGGCGCTCCTGCGCGCACCCGCCCGTGGCTGTCGCAGCCACCGCTGGCTACGCTCGGTTCCCTCGACTGGTGCCCCATGTGCCGGGAAGCGGGTGGGCCTGACTGGTGCCCATCCGAGGGGGTCGTCACTGTCCCTCAGCCGTGTTCACCCTCTGGTACAGCCAGAAGACTGTGGGTTGAGCTGTCGATTACAGAGTTGTTCAGGGGCAAATTAATTTAATTTTCTTTTTTTGGTAGTTTTATGATGGGTTAAAACCCAAACCAGATTGACACAGTAGAGCAAAAATCTATGTATGCTGGAATTCTTAATGTCAAATATTACAGTGTTTCACTGTGGGTGGATAAATTCTCCCTGGTTCAGGTAGATTTCCTGGGATAATCCTTGAAATTCTGCTCAGAGGCCACAGACCAGCAGAGGGTTGCTGCCTGTCAGGTTTTGTGATTGAAAGAGTAACTGCTGTGGCCAAGGTGTGCACATAGTGCCGCTGCGTGCTTTTGGGCTTCGGAGGCAGATACAACCTGGCCCAAGGGCTTCTCCGTTCTGTCTTCCTCCTCCTCCAGCTGCGGGAACTGCTGTTGCTACGCAGATCTGGCTGCTTCTTTGACATCAGCCTCAGCCCAGTGCCACAAGCATCGAAGCACCCAGAGAACACAAAGGATGGTTTAAAGCAGGGTGTCTCCATCACTGTACAGCAGTAGGTGCTAATGCTTTTCTGACAGAGCCTGTGAACTGTGTGCTGAGAATCTGTGGAAGCAGAGTGGCTTGCTAAAAGTACTGCAACAGGGAGGAAAAAAAGGTTGAAAATACAGTTTTCAGTTTGGCTTTATATTTTAACCTGGAAATCTCAGAAGTGGTCTTAACATTGCAGGTGCCTGGGAGAGAAAAAAAAATGCAGAAAGAATTAAAATAGAAAGCAACTGGAAAATAACCCTGAAGTTTTGAGAGAAATAGAAATTTATTTTATTTTACCAAAACATCAGCATAGTGTTTGTGTAATGGGTTTTTTGACAGCACTGTATTTCATTCTGGAGTTTCATCACCTAAAAATAGACTCTTAGCACACCCGCCCTGAGAACCACTTCCTTCTCCTCCAAAATAGGTCTTCCTAGATCCTACTGGACTCCTTTGCTTTGCTGTTCCCACTGAGAGCACATGGCTTTTGGTAGTTCAGGGATGTGTCTGTGCCAATTTGTGACATTTCTCCTTTTTCAGTGTCCAGGGGTCCAGCTTCAATAATGTTAGTGTCCATGGTTATGATCATGATCATGAGTGCTCAGACATTTGCCATACTTGCCTGTTCTGGCTGGCCATGGAGTGGCAGCCCTTCCCAGGGAACAGGAACAGTGCTCCTCCAGAGACACCTGGCTGGTCTCTGCCTGTTCTGATGCAGGTTGCAGACAGACCATGCTTGGATCAGCCGGATAAATTTGGGTCCAGAGTTTCCCCTCATACAGAGGAAAGTAATAAATGTGGTCAAACTAAGCTTTGTGGCCCAGGAAGGAGACCAAACTGGTGAGAACAAAGGCAGGCAGCCCTGCTTTCCTCTGTCCCCTTTGTTCATCAGACCCTGCCAAGACTTTGGGCAGAGACCTCCTTGCTCCCACCCTTGCTGAGCTGCTGCAGTTCTGCACTGTGAACTTCAGTGGATTTCTCTGCAGGGATGTCACCATGATGGGAACATCACAGTGCGTGCCCGTTGAACATGGTATGGGGCTCACAGCCCTCGTGGCTCAGCAGGACACGTGGCACAGGGAAGCTGGGGCACAGCCGATGCTGCTCCTCCCCTGGCCGAGATGGAGAAGAGCTGCAGCTGGAGCGTGTGCCAGAAAGGGCTTTGGGAGCAGAGGAACACCGTCCCTGGGCTGCGCCCCTCGCTGTTTCCCAAGAGCCCCGTGGTGATCAATCACTGCACCTCCAACAGGTTGCTCTGCCTGTCTCTTGCCTTTGTGCAAAAAGCGAGGCTGGCAGGGCTCTGCAGTGTAAAAGCTGCCCCAAGGAACCAGACAGGCTGGAGGAATGGGCACCAGAGACCTCACCAAATCCAGCCAAGAAGGGGTAGGAAGTGAGAGCAGATGGGCACGGCAGAAACCAGGGCAGGGGAGACTGGGAAAGTGGCAGGAAGGTGTCTGGGCTGAATGGGAGCCTGACGAAAGAGGACAAGAGGGCTTTCCCTCAGCCTGTATTTCTCTACTGTTTCTCAAGATGTGAACCAGGAATTAGATGTTGCCAAGGATGGGCCAAATATCCAGTTTACTGCAACTCCCCCAGTTGTGGCTGCTTGGCCATGGCAGAGAAGAAGGTCTAAAAAGGGAAAGGGGGAAAAGCAGCCCCCAAACTGGGCATCTTTGGAGTGGCAATTCCTCCCATTCCTTCCTGTTGGTGAGGAAGTTTTGCCTGACAGAATGACATGACAGGGAGCGGGGAAGGGGCCTGTGGACAGGAGCTCTCACAGCTGGGTCACATGGAGGGGGTGGCCCACAGGGCTGTCCAAAGAGGCCTCCAGGGGGGCCAACCTCCCCCCCCCAAGTTTGGTGGGCAGTTTCCATGTGACGCAGTGTGAGCGCGGTGATGTAACAATGCAGTGATGTGACATCACCATGATGTAACAATGCCCCATGGCTATATTTAGCCAGGAGACCAGCTGCTGTATCTCTGGAGCAAGAGTCAGAGTGGGATCACAACACCATGAGAGGTCTTGGCAAGAGCTGTGGAGCACCGTCCCACTGCTGGTGTCCTGCTGAAAGGCAGAGGCACTGCTGAGTGCACTGGGAATTAGGGGGGAGGGAACCAATGGGCCAATATAGAGGGCTCTGCTGGGGAGCCTGAGACATGGTGTGATGTTCTAGGGCTTCAGGACTGCCAGGAGGCTTATTGGGCAACACCTGAGTGTCTGTGTCTTCCCATCTCAGCCCCAGAAGAGCACACCTGGGAGAAGGAGATACCAGGAAAATGGAACGTGAACTGCTGAACCTCCCACTCGCAGTCAAGATCCCTGTGGCACCTGGATCCAAGTCTGTCTTCTGCAGGGGAAAGCTGGGTGAAAAGGTAAAGGAATTAGAAAGGGGTAGAAAATCTCTTTCACAGAGTCCCCATCATGCAAAGATTTTCTTGTGGCCACCTGCTCTACAGCAGGAGCTGCAGCCCTTCAATTGGACAGGACTGGGCAAGGGAAGCTCCAGGCTCCCTGGAATATAGAGGAGAAAGCACTTGTCCATCTTTGCACTGGTTTCTGGCACTGTGCGTGTGTGTGGCCAGGCCCCTGCCTTCGGCAGGCAGCTGGGTGTGTCCGGGTGCCAGGGCAACTCATCCCTCCAGCTCATGCCACAATGTCAAGCCAGGCCCTGGGGCACCTGTGAGGGAGATTCCAACCTTCTGCTTGCCTTCTTGGCACCTTTGCAATAGCTTGGGCTTCCCTGCCTGGGGTATACACACAGTGTTGTCCTCCAGCCTGCACTGCACCTTCCCAAGATAGAGATTTTCAGGAGGTGGAGGTAGCCAACACAGCCCTTGGGCCTGCCTAACCCAAGGAGACTGGTTTCATCCACTCTCCACTGGCTGCATTTGAACCTTTAAAGGTTAATTTGCAGATGGGTCTGCAGTTCTTCCTGGTGGCCTAAGATACCTATTTGCTGGTGGAGTTGCTGTGTGGTTTGTCTTTTCTCCCCTAACGCATCACAGCCCAGCCTGGCCCAGCCCAGCCCTGTAGTCTGTCTGTGCAGGTCTCTGTGCCTACAGAAGGATGGAGAAGACCTTTACCTTTTCACAGGTACCACGTGATACCTCTTTGCTCCACTCTCCTGCCTCCTTCATACTCTGGAAATTCTCTCTTACAGCTCCACCGGCCATTTCCTTATTTCACTCTGGATGATCCCTACTGCCACCACCTCAGCCCAGCATACAACTGCCTGCATGACCCCGTCCTTCGGGACTACCACAAGCGCAAGGACATCCTGCGGATACTGAAGAGACAAGGCTTTGTCACCAGTGACAACAAGGTAGGTTTGGACATCAGGCTGATCAAGAACAGCCCTCTTCAAGCAGGGCTCCCACAGCCCTTGCTGCAGCTGCCTGCTGCTGCCAGAGGACAGGGCTGTGCTCTGGTGTCCTTGGGAGCAGAAGCAGCACCAACATCCCCCTGGCAAGCCCCAGTCCTGCCCTTCTCAGCCTGCCCCACGCTGCCTGTTCAGCCCTGGCTGGGGGGACATCAGTGGCACCAACACCAGGGTATGGGGGGAGGGCTTGGGGGCAGCTCCTCTCCCGCTGAGCTCAGGCTGTTTTGGGGAAGGCCGACTGCATGGCTTGACAGTTTTGGGGGGATTCTGCCCTTGTCCCTCCATAGGTGATTTGCACTGTGAAGGAGTTCAACGAGTACAGGCAGTACCTGACCAGGATCAAGCTGCAGTCAGAGCAGATCTTGGGGCAGCAAGAGGTAGGCAAAGCGTTGTGTTCAGGGGTGTGGGACTGTGCAGGGCTGTGCTGCTGGGCCAGGCACTGTGGCAGGGAAAGGACTCCACGGCTGGGAGCTGAGCCAGCACAGGGCACTGAGCTGGGCACGGGCAGCAGAGCCACGTGCAGGCACACACCGTGCTGAGGGAAGCCCTTCTCTCCTGCCCTTGTGGCCGGGCTGAAGCAGAGTGCTGGCCTGGGCCCGCAGGAATCCTCAGCACGCAGGGGCTGAGTGCTTGTCCAGGCACCATGACCCACAACCTGGTGTCACCTTTCAGGAAGGGCTTCTGCCATCCTGGGCCCAATTAAAGCATGGCCCCAACCTGCCAGGAATCACCATTTCCTGCTGGGGGAAGTGGCAGCTGCAGCCTCCAAAGCCTTCTAGCCTACCCAGGAGCCAAAAATCAGGAAGATGCCAAAAAGGGAGAGCAGCTCTGAACAAGGGCCAAACTTACTCCAGAGCTGAGCTGGGCCAGAAGGATGCCAGCACTGCTGCTGACTCCCAGAGGAAGCCAGATTGCACTGCCAATGGCCTGTTGAATGCTGTGTTTGAGCAACTAACTGCAGCAGAAGCCAAGAAACTTGAAGAGCTGGTTGAGACTGTGGTGTACAGAGTGTTGGAGAGGTTGAAGATTCCTGAGAATCAGCATGTCAGCTTTTTACAGAGGGTTGCCCGGGGAATCAGAGGAAGACTTTTAGGCTGCATGAGAGTAGAACTTTCAGATACTTCTCTAGATCACCATCAGAAAATGGAAGTGATGGCAAAAGAGCTTGTAGCAACAGTGTTGGAGATCTTGGGGGACCGTCTGGCATCCAGCACATCCAAAGCTGCTGAGACAGGGGTGGCAGCCAAGTGGGAGGAGCTGCCTCTTGCTGGAAGAGCCACCCAAGCAGACAAATCCAAGGACACTGCAGACAGAGCACTTTCACAGACCTCCCTTGACACACTCACCAGACAAGTTGTTGAGAGTGTTCACTACACCTTGGAATCTTCTGTAACTTCTCAGTTTGAACAAGACACTGGCTACAAGTACACTGAAATCCTGGAGCTTCCTGGGGGAAATGTCTCCAACAGACAAGTGCAGTCGTCCCAAACACTTCCAAGGCAGGGCATGGAAGCAGGACAAGGATTCCCCAGAGCATCTGAACAGCAGAGCCTGAAAGCAATGTTGCCTGCCCTTGCAGAAGGGACTGGGTGTGCCAAAACCATGGAGCCTGAAGATTGTGCAATGGTGAAGGAGAACTTGGAAAGAAAAAGGAACCTAGAGTCAACAGCCTTAGCCAACACTTTGAATATAAGGACCATGTCAAATCGGATTGCTGACTCAGTATTAGAGCGGATCAGTCAACCTGGGCCTGCACCAGCCCCTGACAAGAATTTTCAAGGGCCTGTTGCAAACCCACCCACATCCCAAGATGGAATGGAGAGCTGTGCCGCTGAGGACATTCTCCCTGCCATGGACCCACAGCCTTCCCAACAGCCCATCCCTCCAGCCCAGGCCAGAGCACGGCACAGAGCAGAGCGCCCAAAGTTCATCTGATGCAAATGAGGTGTGTGACTGGAGAGCTGAAGAGCCCTCAGACAGCAAACACAGACCACATGCCTGCGGTGGAAATAAAGGGTTTATTTCCAAGGCCTTTTTTGTACTTTCTTCAAGCTAGACCATACTGTCTCTGGGCATTTTCCCTAGTGTAACCTGTTCTATCTTCCATTCTTCAGCCTCTATCATGCTGAGACCAAATTTTATAGGGAATTTGAGGTAGGGAGGCAAGGAGTAGCTAGCATTTTTGTCTTGATTAGCAAGCTTTGCTGTTGAACAAGTGGAAGGATCAGTTTGGATCATCTTCTCTACTTTCTCTGCGAAGGAGTTCAGGTGTCACCTGTAAAACCTTTATTTATGCTCAGCATGAGCAGAGTTGTGCACTCCACAGGACTCACTGTCAGGGAGCAGCCGGAGCTGTCACAGGACAGATGAGTGGAAACTGAGTTGGGAGGGCACTGCCCTATCCAGCACAGGACAGGCCAGTGGTAAATGGGAGCAAAGCAGGGACAGTCACAGTGACCAGATGAGAACTGGAAAATCCTACAGCGATGAGGCAGGTCAGGGGAGGAAGTCAGTGCATGGGCTTGGACCAGGATCTCTATCATCACAGAAATGGCTGACCCAGCTCAGGCAGGGGTCCAAGGGCAAAGGTCTGCAGTTAGGCAACATTCCTGAGAAACAGGGAGGAAGTTCCCTGTGAGGTGTCCTTCAGCTACTTCCCCTCAAGGGCCTGGCTGTAGTGGTGCAATTGGGAAGATGGCCCTGAGCTTAGCAGCTCTGCTTCCGACACTGCCCGTGCTGGCTCGCAGCCCTACATCCCAGCTGATATAATCACACTCGTGGCAGGGCAATGCACCCAAGGAGCAGCCCCAGAGAGTGGTCACCAAGGCCTCTGTGCCTGGCTGGAGCAATTCCCTGCCTGAGACTCTCCACTCCTCCGTGCCTGGCCACTCTGGGGCCTGCATGGCAGTGGGAAGGAGGGGGGTCTGTGCCAACAGGGTCTTCTGTCTCCAGACCTCTGCCAGAGCCCTCAGCTGCCTCAACACAGCCCCCATGGGGGCCCTGCAGTCTGCAGAGCTGCTGCAGCATCCTGCTCTGGGGCAGGAGGATTACAGATTCATCTGGACATGGTCTCCACCCTCCACACCAATGTGCAACAGGCCAGGGATGAGCTTTGTGTCCAGCTCTCCCCACTGTGCTTCACCCTGCTTGTACCTGTTTTTGTCAGAGTGCTGCTGGAGGTCCCACAGGTCTAGCTGACCTCCAGGCTGCTCCCAAGGTGCACACAAGGATGGGAGCTGAGTGACTCACCAGGTCAGTGTGCCATCATCACAGCAGGATTCCACATCTGGGTACTTTCTACTTTGGGACAGTTTCTCACCCCTCTTTGTTGATCAGAGCACCAGAGGCTGGGAACTTCTTCAGGAACTGGCTACACATCTCCAGGGATGGCTGCCCACACTCAGCCTGTGCCCTTGGCCAGAGCAAGCACAGCTCCATCCAGGGAGTGGTTTGGAGGGACACACAGACAAGCAGACATTTCTATATCACCACACCCAGACATCCTGATTTAGCTGGGAGAAGGCTGTAGATTCTTCACCTCCTCATTCTTTACAGGGCTGTCCACTTGCAGATGGGGCTCTACAGGCCTTCCTGTGGTCCCTGGGGTTATAGGGTCTGACTGACATGTCCCGAGAGTGAGGAGGTAACACCCACCAGGGGATACCCTAGCCCAGTATTTGGGGACTGTTTGCAGTTGCAGTGCCCTTGTCTTCCCCAGCACGCACCAAGACCATGTCATTTCAGGGAAGCCTGCTGCAAGGTAGCTGAGGCAATCCAGCAGCTCACTGAAAAGGAAGGGCCCCACTCCCTCCTCCATTCCTCTACATCCCTCATGGACCACCTGGTCTCCTGCCTCACTTGTAATCTGAACAAAAGACCAGACATGGCACAGAAGCTATGGAAGAAATGTGTCTGAGCGGAGATGAACTGACGTAACCCACTAGTTCTTCGGGAGAAGCTGCAGCTTTTAAGAGCAGCCTTGACCTTCTCAACACCTTCATGACTTTGGGCCTCGATTCCTGCCAGCATCCAGCCCTGACAGCAGAGGTCACACAGTCCTCCAGTCCTCAGACACAAGCTCCCTTTATGGTACCTGTAAACACTAAGCACTTTAGACAAAATGGATCATTTACATGGTGAGACAGAGGAAGGTCCAGGCAGAGGCTGGGGCAGGAGATGCAGGTTCAAATCCTTGTGGCCTGGACAGAGTCCTCAGCTGGTGTCCCTTGCTTTGGAAGCAATAGTTAAGCTGATGAGTGACTCCATATGTCCCAAAAGCTTTCCTGCATGGCTACCTGTAAGCATTCAACTCTGGACAGGTCCCTATGTGGTCCACCTCACTCAAAACACCCATGCTCCTTCCTGTTCCCTCATCATGGGATGATGAACACCTGAACTGGTTTCCCCAGCCCACTGCACCCATAACCAGTTCTTGTCACCATTAATCATTTGTCATGGCTGACAAATGGTATAGGACAACAGGAGGTCTAAAAGCAGCAACCTCAGCAACTAATTCAACTTTTCCCATCTCATTTTTGGTGGGTGTCCCGCAGACAGTCCATGGGTGTGCCAGAGCCAGAGTCCTGCTCCACACAGCCCCAGCTTGGCACTGTCTCCATGGGCCAGTTCTGCTCAATCTGCCAGTGCTGTGCTGCACCCGCATCAAACCAGCACTGAGGCAACATCAGGACAGGGAGCCTCCCATCTCTGCCTCCTGCCAGTGCTGCGGGGCTCCCAAAGCAGCCCGTTCCTCCGGTCTCTGCCTTCCCACAGGGCTGATTTAGTGCAAAGCTCCATGTAAGGATTGGACTAAAAACCTACATGAGAATTATGCTAAAAACTGGCCTCTCGTTACCCAGGAGCTTTGAGGAGGTGGCAGAACGTCTGTGCATCTCTGGTTTGAGAAAGAAATGGAGTATCTCTGGTGGACAAGGGCAGGGAGACCATAAAGAATGAGAGAGTAGGGGTAGGGGGGGAAGGGAAAGGAGCCTCCCGGAGTCAAAGATTGCTCTTCATAGAAGTATGATCAATGCTCATTTATTGTTAGGTTTAGGATACATTTATATGGTTATCCAGGGTTTAAGTGACGTGAGAAAGCATTTGATTGGATACAGAATACTGTGCATAAAACAATGAGTATTTCTTTAACATATCTTGGCCACATAGCTTAGCTTGCCAGCAATATCAGTAGAACATCTTCACAATCTTTTAGTACCTTCAGACCATGTTCTTTCACATCCTTTTCCCTTGGGTGCAGTTGGCAAACTTTCTCATGCATGCTGCCCAAGGGCAGCATGCTTCTGCTATCAGGCATGTACACAGAGCATTTGCAAGCATGCTTTCTGTCCAACAGAATGTCCATTGTTCTTGCCTGCAAGCATCCACAAATCCTCTCTTTACTTCACATTTCCAAGGGGAGGAAAGGCAGCGGGGAACTTCTCTGCCAGGAGGGGTGGCCTTGTGGTTGCCCTGTCCTGTAAAACATCAGGCAGCTGCCAAAGCGAAGCCCTTTCTCCATCTCAAGCTGAACCTACAGAGAGGTTGTTCTGGTTTGAAAGCAACACCAGTGAGAGACTCCAAGTCAGAAATACAATTTATTAGGAAAAGGGAAAAAAACCCAAAATACATGCAATAATACAAAAGAAAAACCACTGACAGTCAGAATACAACCCGACACCCTGTTGGTCAGGGTGTTGGTAGCAGCCCAATTGGAATGGTGGCTGCAGTCCTCCTGGAGTGGCAGATGTGGTTCTGTTGGAGCAGTGATCCTGTAGAAGAGTGTAATCTTCCTCTGGAGATCCAGTGGAAAAGGCAGCTGTTCCTCTGAGAATCCAGTGGAAAGGCTGATCTGGTGTCTCAAAAACTCAGATTATATCCAGTTAGGAATGCTTGGCACCTCCCTCTGGGCGGAGCATCTTTTGATGATGATGTAATTTTTATCAGTCATGCAGTGACATTCAATAGCTCATTAACAGCAGCTGTCTCCCCAGAGGGAGGATTGGTTTGTGGAAGAGATGAAAGAAAAACTGCCCAATTAACAGAAGATAACTGCCACACCTCTAACAGATGGCAAATAGAATACATATTGCCTTGCAACCTAGGATCACAGGTGATCCACCTGTGATCCCCAACATCTGCCCAGCCTTTTCAGGAGCTGAAGTGGCACAAGGGCAACAGACATGAGGGCATGGTGTCTATCAGCTGCCATGAGCAGAATTGCTTTTACCATTTCTGTTTGCAGGCATAGCAAAAAGTTCTTGTAAGGCTCTATGAAAAGGAGACTCAAACCAGCCAGAAATCCAACAGAACAAGCAAGAGCATCCAGCACTGCAGGAGCGCTGGCCCCATTGGAACACATCGCTCTCTCGCAACCAGCAGCAGGTAATGGACAATCCGCTGGTGCCTCCTCTCAAGGAGCTGTGTCCCAGCTGCCCTTTAGCACCAGCTCCAACTGCACTGCTCACGGAAGCCCAGAACAAACCACAAGCTTGTTCCAAGGCCAGCTGCTGCTCTGGTCATCACTGCTTTAACTGATCCAGGTCTCAGGCCATGGTGACTGCAGGAGTGAGCCTGAATCGTGGAGCCTGAGCTGAAGCATTTGGTTTGTGGCCTTTTCTGATTTGGCAAAAATCAGCTCATTTCACAGAAAAGCTTTGGGGAAAATCAGCTCAGAAATTGGGCTGCAGATATCACCCTAGGAAAGGGCTTTGTGAAGTTACAATGTTCCTGGTCTTCCTTCTGCGTTCCATTGTCCTACAGCCCACCTACAATGCTTCTGCCAGCCAGACTGGTGGGAAGACTCAGTGGTATAGTCAGCATATGTGATCCTAAACTGCTGGTGTGACAGAGCAGCCCTCACTGGCTTTGTCTGAAGTGCAGCAGCTTTTCCTAGTCTGAAGGACAGTGACCACCCCCAGAGCACCAGCAACACAACCCAGAGCCTGGGCTCATTCCTGTGTGGCTGCAGTAGCACAGCTGGCACCTGCCCTGCAGCTCCACGACACTGTGCAACCAGCACCAGTCTCGAGCACCAACAGACTGCTCCAAGTGGTTCCTTCGACTACCAGTGAGGAAAGATGAGAGAATGCTCCAGTCTGAACATAAAAATGTCCTCATCAGGTCAGCCTGACAGCCCAATTAATTACATCTCCATCAGCAGAGACCCTGCGGGGGGCCATGCAGAGGATGCCTGTCTGGCCACCTCCTGCAGTCCACCTGCAGCACTCACAGCTCTGGAGGAGGGACACAAGCAGAATATCCCTCTTACCCTCCAACTGCCCATAAACTTCTCTCATACCTTTATGACCCTGAAAGGCTCCAGAAGATATGTGTAAAGCAGTATTGTCTTTTACCTGTTTCAACCCATTCTCTTCCAAGATTCATTAAGTGTCCTTTGGTAGCTGCCTGAGAATTAAGAACAACAGAACCAGCCCAAAGCATGGTTTCCAAGTGCTTACTTCATGCTGATTCTCAAATCTTACTCAAGAGCACTGACACTTGGGTAGAAATGTGTGCAGCCCCACGGAGATGTAATCATGCTGCAGAAATTCACAAAAAAGACAATTCACAAAAGATACAGTCATGAAGATTGTATTTATTACTATTAGAACAGAGGAAAAGCTACTTTACTGATTGGTATTTACAAATCTGTTGGCAAAGACAATAATATCCAGTGTCTTTTATGAGCATGTTTTACTACCCTTGCCAGAATAATTCACTTTTATTAGCAGCAAATGCCTAAGGTTTGATTGACTGCCACTGGCTGAGTGCAAGAAGTAACACAGATCACCACTGCAGTGGCTGCAGGCAAAGCCTGACACAGACACAGGCACCTGCAGTCCGAAGAGGAGGGCAGGTCCCACATGGCTGCTCCAGCCCTTGGCAGGGAACAGGACAGCCTGAGCTTGTTCAGCAATTCAAATCTCAGGACAGCATGTCAGAGCTGGTAACCTCTGCCTGTCTCTACACTTCTGGGGCAGTAGCTCCACATCTGAAGAACAAGTTGTTCAGCGCTACAGAAGGACAGAGCAAGCTGAGTGGCATCAAAGCATGAAGATGGGTGTGTACATGAAACAGATGCTGGCACATTTCTTGGGCATGCTTGACAAAGCTAATCTTGACAAGGGAGCAAGATTTCCTGGCCCACAGAATCATCTGGTATGAGGAACCTTTATTCAGGTGGGCACAAACTGAATTCCTGCTCTGGAGTTCATTCAAATTCATCCGAACATAGGCTCTGGGAACCCTCTCAGAAAGACTGCATACGGCACCTCATGCCCACACTGGTACTGATTCCGGCATCAGCTCTAAACCTCACTGTAGGCAGGGCTCAGCTCCCCACTGCAGTCTGGAGAGGATGATCCCAGGTCCTCACTGGAATGGGAGGGGGATACAGAAAGACAAATGCAACCTTGCATGATACTGGGAGACTTAGCACTGCATCAGTAATCCCAAAACACGTTTTTTTTGCAGCAGACCTGCCTCCAGCAAGGAAAACAACTCAAAGGAAGAGCATAGATACCACAGTTGACTACAGGCAGTACCACCATTTCTCAAGCACATAGCACTGCTGCTGCTCTGCCTGGAAGGGTGTACCTGAGCACAGGAGCACTTCTGACTCTTGGGGGCTTTCTTTAGATGTGGGCTCAGCCAGAAGAGTGGGTCAAACTGGTATTTAGTTCCTGGCAGAGTGGTCTGGGAAGGATGTGGTATTAGGAAGGGAGGTGCAAGAAGCTGGAGCTGTGAAGGCTGCTCTGAGCATGGGCCCAGGTGCTCCTCAGCAAAGCTGGTGTCAGCTCATGCTGTCTGTAGCAAACAGGAGCTGCAAGGCCACTGGGGTCACTGCTCCAGAAGATACGGCCCTCATTAAGAGGATGTCAAAGTGGTTGTTTACCTGTTTGTTGTCAGGTGTGTGGCCTTCCTGTTGTGCCACGATGTGGGGGTGTGGGTGGGTACTCAGCACAGGGCTGGTCTCACATGCTGCTGCACAGCTCTACGGTTCTTGAACCGCTGCACCTTCACAGCCCTCTACCAACAGCATTGTGGGATGTCAGAACAACCCTGACACCTCCAGCCAACAGTCTGCAGAGGTGAACAAGGCTGTCCCCATAGTAGTAGGATTATTCCTGATGAGGCAGCATCTTCCCTCGGACCAGATTATGCCACAGCACAGGAGTGATGTTCTCCTACCTCAAGCCAACTCTGCCTCCAGAAGGGAAATGGAGAGTCTCACTGCCCCATGTAGCAGTTCCTCACACATGTCACAGCCCTTTCACTGAGCACCCAGTCTTGTGGCTCTCGGGAACAGGATTGCACCTCTCTGACACACACTGAAAGGCCAGGAACTGCTAAACCTGACCTGGCATGCCCAAGGATTTCCTGGTGCTGACAGAACCAAGCCTTACAGAAATGTCCAGTCCTTATGATCATATATTGGGAGATGCTGAAGGGCTAACCCAGGGCATGACAATAGGAAGGACAACAGAAGAAACCTACGTGGAGAGGAGAAGGCTTAACCTAGCAACTTCTCAGAGCAATATTTTGCACCATGGGGCCAGTGGCTCAAACCAGCCCTTTGATGAAACTCGTGTCCAAGTGTACTATCAGCATGCGGAGAAAAGACATTTCTTTGCGTGTATTCTCAAAGATAACACGAGGGTCGTCGGACTGGCAGCGCAAGCAGTTGGGGGCCATCACCATGGCCAGGTTATTCACATCCATCTTTGTTCTTCCCACATTTGATGGCTGAGCAAAGATCTGCAGATAGCAAGAACACATTCAGATGAAGCAGCGGAAAAGGGCAAGAAAGTCCAAACACATGGTCTAAGAAAAGGTGCAAGGAGAGCAGACATAAAGCCTGCCTTAAGGACAATGCCCCAAGTGCCACACATCCACAGGGAAGAGCACTGTGCTTTGATACAACCAACAGAGCAGCAGCCTTGGCAGACAGGAAACCAACCCCAGGCTCTACAAGATCAGGACCAGGGTTTATTGCTCCCATAAGGAACAAGGCCAGCAAACACCCCTCCATCAATCCCACTTAAAGTACAGATAAGAGGTCTTAAAACCATGCTGATGGTCCCACCACAGCTGTCCCACTAACTGTGCCTCACATGCTCCTGGCCCCAGTGCAGGGCTGTGGGGGCTGCCTACCTGCAGGAAGTGTATGAGGTAACACAGCACCAGTCTGTTGAGCTCCGGCAAAAGCTGCACCACAGCCACGGCAGCGTCGGGGTTCTCGTAATTGCTGATACACTCTTTGTAGAACTGCTGGGGGATCACAGGCTCCTCCAGCTCCCGATACCAGAGCTTGAGGAGAGATGCTGGGAAGAAAGCAGGTGCATGAGAATAGCTCTGGTCACTTCCCCACCCCCTTCAGGAGCAAACTTGGCAGCAAGAGAGATGGCAGAGAAGGGATTTCTGTGCTTGTGCTGTTTCACCTTAATTCAGTCTTGTCTCTGAAATGCTCAGGCACTCAAACAGATCAGTTAGTGGGAAATAGTGGCTGCTACCTACCTGTTCCTCCAGGAAGCAGCTCTGGGGCTGCCTAAAGAAGCAGACAAGGAGACCTGAAAGACTGCCACCACTCTGCCCAGCTTGCACAGTCTTACTGCATCAGAGACAGAGATTCCTCCCCACTCCCAGTGTTTCCTCTATGGGCAGTGCTTGGAAAGGCAGTGAAAAGACACAGAACAAAATCCCAGTCAGTGCAGACAACCTGTGTACACATTCCCAAGCAGCAGCACACCCACTGAGCTGCTCCTGCACTTGCCCCTCCCCCTCTGCACTGCACCGTGGCTAAGGCTGCAGCAATACACCTGCAACAGTCCTGTACCTGGTATGTTGGGGTCACTGAGACTGTTTGGGATTCTCCACTGATCCACCTGCAATTTCAATGCATTGACTTCATCTATGTCACCAGGTATCCTGCAGAGGCACAGAAAAGGTCCTTTTGAGTGAGCCAGGCAATGTGCTTGGTGAGGCAGCTGGCCAGAAAAGCATGGCTCCGAAGCTGCTTCTGGGGCCTCAGGGAGAAGGGAGCAGGGAGAAGGCCTCAGGCACCAGTGGCAGCTACAACAGCAGTTCCTCAGAGAGAAGGGGGTGCTTATTTTTATACACCATCTTGAAGTGGGGGCTCCAACTAGCTCAGATATCAACTATCGCTGTTCTCAGGAGTGATTATTTTCTGTAACTAGCCTTCTTTGCAGCGTGTTCAGACCAAAGATGAGCAGCATCTCTGGCTAAATATATAGTTATATATATACACACACCTATTATCTATCATCTATCTATCAAGAAATTTACCCATACAAGGTAAAGTTGAGCCTTTTAACAACTATCTTAAGTTTAGCTACTGAAAAACGAATTCAAATCTTAAATGCGAAACAAAACCACATACACAAAGAAAAACAACAAAGAAAACCCAAACCCAAAGCAGAATCCCCTGTGTTCACCACACAGATTCTGTGTCTCTCTTGCCTCCTTGTGTCTTGTGCAGCACCAAAGCTGATGTGCCGCACTAGATGAGGGGCTCTGCCAGGACGCCAGAGCTCCTCCCTCCCCTACACCAGCTAACCACCATTGCCAAATCTGATGAAAGCTCCTCACCCTGCCTGGGGGTGAGCCGACCACGTAGTTAAGTCACATCTACACCAGTTCCCTCTGTGTTAACACATGTAAACTGGCTAATGATACTACAAGAGGTGATTCCTGAACCTGAAGAAAAGTCAGATTTTGTCCAGTCCACAGTGAAGTGCTATTCTTAGGGAAGAGGAAGCATGTGGAGGTGAATCTTGACTCCTTGGCTATGAGGACTGACATGTGGGTTGCTCAAAAGTAGCACAGCACCCCAAAAGCTCACCTGAAAATCCCCTCAGTCTGTTCCCCTCCCAGAGCCAGGACCTGCTGTGAAAGCTGTGTCTGCACCCAGGGTAGCTTGTTCCCTGGATACATGTCCTGCTGCCGCAGCATGATTTCCTCCAGGGAGCTGCCAAAGAGTGATGGTGTGAGGATGGCATTCCTGGCATGCGTTATCTCTTCCACTGTTGGTTTACGGAGGCCCTGAGGACAGAGAAAAGCTTAGTGCAGCCATGGCACAGCCAGCCCACTGAGAAAGAGTGACCAGGACAGAGAAGGCTGACCCTCCACATGGGCACCTCATCAGCCTTCTGGCAGCATGGTTCTTGTTCTGCTGCCTAAAATCAGGGGTGGTTCTATTCATCAGGCCCAGGAGGAGCAGAGGAGACCACTTTGGAGAATTTGGGCTGGTTTTGCAGAGATTCTGTTGCTGTGTTTTGCACAGCAAGGGGACTGCTCCAGCTGGAGCTCCACCTGCTGCAGGAGGCAGTATGGAGTGGAGCCCAGCCCAGCCCCGGCTGTAGTAAGGTCAGCAGAGGGCACCTATACCGCAACCCAGCATCAGGTGAGTGCTTAGCCACGGACAAGTGTAAAACAGTCTTTTGGAGATGGGAATTCCAGGTATTTCTGACTTCAGGGAAAGCTTTGCTCTCAGAGGTGCTAAAACCTGAGAAGTGGGCATTGGTACCTGTTGCTTCTGACAAATACCAACACTTAAAAGGGGTTTTGAATGTCCTGTGGCAGCAGTTCGGAAAAGCACAGAGCTTTCGCACAGGGAACAGGCTGCCCAGCACAGCGACCTTCAGCAGGGATCCTGCAGCCAAGTGGGGAACATGACAGGGGGAAGCTCCCACTGAGTCCTCTGAGGGTCAGTGGCCAGGGCTGCAGTTGTGTGCAATGTGTGTTTGGAGGCTTACTGTCCTGCCACTGGCAGGATGCCAGGAGCCTTCACCCCTCCCAAGACATTTCAGCTAATTTGTTCACTAGGCAAAGTTCAGATGGCAGAGAGGCCCCAAAGGAATTTCCAAAAAAAAAACCAAAAACCCCGACGACCAGATCTGGCTCAGTGACCTAGAACTGACACGCTGAGGCATCTACCACTTTTCATGGCCACAGGCACTGTGCAGAGGGAAGAACGGAAGATTTTCAGATAACACAGAGCACAGACTCCCCTCTGCACCAGCCATCTCTGCTGTATGACTATTTGAACTGGGAATGAACAACTCTGCAGTAAACCAGCTGCAAAACCCAGCCCATATAAGCTCTCAGTGCAAAGGGAGACTCCTCCCTCACCTGAAGAAACAAAATGATGAATATCCACTGCACAGACAGCTCCTTTTACCCTGGAAACAGGTAAGTGTTGGGTTTGTCTTTGTCCCTGAGGCCAGGAAGCAGGCAGCCACGCAGCTGCCTGCACAGCAGGCACTACTGTCTGCCAGAAGGATGGCAGGAACTAGACAGCAGCCCTCTCCCACACATTTATGGGGAAACATACTCTGAGCAAGCCTCCCCTGCTCACTCTATCTCCATTTCCCATCACTGAATCAGTGGTGACCACCAGAGTCCCCCAGGCAGCCCCCAGGCCCTGCAGCCAGGGCAACTGCTCACCTTTTTGCCTCCAGTGACAGCTACTTTATGGAGTTTCCGGTAGCAGTACTTGGCGTAGGTGCTAATGGGCAGACCTGGTGGGAAAGAGGAAATGAGTGGTCAGCCCACAGCGCCATGCACCCCCACACTGAAGCCCTTCAGTACAGCAGCTCATTCTGGCACAAGCAGCCCCCTCAATGCACAGCCCACTGCAGCAGGGCGGGACTGCCAAAATTTGCACTGAGCGCCCTGAAGTCTCCCAGTCCCATGGCAGGCAGTGTCAGTGCATGCCAGTGCTTGGGCTTAGAAAGATTCATCTCCTGAGTGAAGGCTCATAGCTCTGCACCTCCCATCCCTGCTCCTGCAGATCTCCGCCTCTCACACCCAGAGTGCACCTGCCCTACCCTGACTCCACACATGGCACCCATTCAGCATTCACAGCCTGGGCACACACACATGCCTGGGCCCTAGCCTGGTGGGCATAGCCAAGGTTGTTCGTTATTCGAGAACTTCAGTTCCTTTGCTAGTGAGAGAGGAGCAGTAGAGAAAGGTGTGTGGGGACAGAGTGGCAGCACCAACAGTGACCTCAGGACACAAGAAGAGGTGTGGGGAGCTGATGGGATCTTATCTTCCCAGAGACCTGCAGAAGGCTTCCTCATGCTCCTGTCTGCAACCTTCTCCAACCCAAGCATGTACCATGCAGCTCAGGTATGCTCCGTTAGACAAGGAAAATGGGACACACCAAAGCTTGGGAACTGCCCTCAAAAGCTGCTGCCCTCCACAAGAGCACCTGCTCTGTTTGCGCTTGGTTCAATGTACTCTGAAGGCAAGTGCAAGCCACGATTCACAGAGATAATCCCCCCATGACACCAAGAGAAATGTTTGCAATGACAGAGCACTGATTGCTGAGAGTTTTTCCAAAACCGTTGGCCTTCTACTCTTGTTCAAGTAAAACCCAAAACTGCTCACTGAAAGCAGTGAATAGATCTGCCCTATTTGATTCCCTGCCAGGCCCAAAGCTTGCAGCACAGTTCAAATACTTGGGGCTGTGAAAGTCTACATTCTAGTCAGATGCTGTGCATTTCACATCAGCCTTTCACACAGCCTATGGCTTAGGTATGCTGACTGGGAGCTTGGGAGCTTCCTCTTAATGCAGAGGAAGGACAAACTCTTCCCAACCAGAACAATTCCCAGAGGTGGGAGATGTGTTGTCCTCTCAGCCAGCAGATAAACCACAGTCTTTGGCTCCTCTTGATGACACAAGCGCTTCCTGCCTCCATCAATCTGTCCCACAGCTGGAGCAGAGCTTCTCCACACCACTGGAGCCACACCAGAGGAGGTACAACAGCATTCCCGTCTCCCACAGGCAATGGGAAGGAAAGCCAGTTTTGGGAATTTCTCTCTAGGGAATATCTAAAGCAAAATATTCACTGTAAGCAAAAATCCTGCTAATCCTAGAAATGACTTACACTGGGAATATCTAAGGATTAAAAGGAAACAAACCAAATGAGATGCCCTGTGATGCTTCACTATCCCAGGTTACAGCTTCTGCTGTCCGATGTGAGACACACCCCGAAGAGAGGCATCACCCGTCTCAGAGGGGAAGGGGAAGAAGCAGAACTGTGTCTCTGCACCCCAGCCATTTTGCAGGAGACAGCACATTCAAAACTAATAATAAGAAATATTTTTTCACACTGTATTTAGACCACGAAACACATGATCACCGTAAAAGCTTACCAATGTTTGCAAAAGAAACTGGTATCCTGCAGATTCTGCATGGCTGATGCATGGGCAGCAGTCAGACACATTTGCTTGAAGCCTATTTTGTACTTTCCCAGGAAGCTCCCCAGTCCCAGAAAAAGCCTAAAACCTACATCCAGCACTTTCTGCAGCAAGGCCTCCTGCTCCCACGACAACCATGCTGCAGCCTCTGACCCAATGGGGCCTGTTAGGGTCACACGTGAAGCTGACCGAATTTAAGTAACTGAAAAATAAACTTGCTGCATGCACAAGAGGATGGAGGAGTTACTGTCCATAGACCTGAATGACCAAAAAAAAGGCAGGAGCCCTGAGGAACAGGGTGAGCAGCACTCATCCCAGAAGGCACAGAGCAATGGCTCCCATGCAGCCTCCCTGCCCCAACACAAGTGCTCCTGGCTCCAGGGCATGTGCAGAGTGGGATGGGCAACAATGGAAAGAGAGACATGGAGAGGCCAGGAGGCACACACTGAGCTGCAGGAAGGAACATGAGGGAGAGGAGTAGAATTTAGCTTTAGCCTCAGCTTTTCCAAACCAGCAACCTGTCCCAACCATCTGCTGCTTTCAGAACACTCAGCTGGAGACTGACTCCCAGCACTGAGCTCATCATGCATGCTGACATTTCCAAACATGTGGACCAGGTACTCCCTCTCCACAGCCCAGCTCCCACCTCTTGGTGCAGGGCTGGGCAGCTTCATCTGCACTACCTGGAAAGGGCTAATCCTGAAGGCAATTCCACTTCTGTGAGCACATAATGAACCTGAGAAATCCAAGATGATCTGTTATTCCCTATGGTATCACGGTAGCCTCAGGAGATCAGGAATGACTACTAACAGCCCACACAGTGAAAAATAGTTTACAAAGGAAAATATTTCTCCATATGCCAGCCTAGAAACACATGTGGACAGCAGCTTAAAGAGCATCTCCTTTTAGAGAAAGTTAAAATCCAGACCAGACACGTGCAGGAACATACCTTCTGGAACAGACTTAAATGCTTTCCTGCAAAACAAAAGTCCTAAAAATGCACCAAACAGTGTGGATTTAGAACCTGGCCATAGAATACGTATTTTAGCACTAGAGAAGCTATTGTCTGGATATTCCTCTGATCAACCACAGCCTTTTGGATCTCAGCCTGGCACAGCCAGAGCAGGTTCTCAGACCAGAATCCCATCTCACTGCACTCTATAGCATAGGGGTAGGTGCTCCTGAGCAGGTAAGCTGGGCTTGGCACCAGCAGTGCTGCTCTCCTGACTTAGATCTGCCCAGGGATCCCCCATTTTACAGCACTGCTTTAGCTCCTCTTTCTCACACCACCAGTGCTTCCTTCTACATCCCAACAATGCTTCTCAATCACCATTCCCTATATGGGAAATGCCATGTTCATCAGCCAGACAAGCCAGCAGCCTGCACCTGTCACCAAGATAAGAAACAGACAGAAGATGTCTTAACAATTAGTATCCCACTTCAAAAAACTCCTAGCTAACAGCAGGTGGGCAATACCCTAAGGCAGTGTTGTACCTGGACCATTAACCATCAAGAGACAGACCTCCCTTCTTTGCATTTGTCCGATTTCTTTCTAAACCTCTTTATGCTCTGAACTGTGGAAGCTGGTGGGCCAACAGGGAAAGAACCCACAATACTCCCCTGGATGGAAAACCCCTCAAGCCATAACCACCCTTCTTACGGTGAGGAAAAAAGCTTCTCCCAGCATGCCTTGCTGTGACATGCAGATTTAATGTATCCCATTGGCCCTTCCCACTCGCTCCACCCCTGTGCCCTCATCCCACTGGCCCTGGTGTTCTGCCCCACCCCTCAAGATCCCTATATAAAACCCTGCTTTCACTGCCTGAGTGGCTCTTCATCCCTAGATCCCTTCAAGGAAGAAGCTCAATAAAGGCTCTCCTTGGAACCCATGTGAAGATCCCGACTCTCCTTCTGTGTCACCCAGATCACGGAAGAGCTGAAATCACCTGGCAGGAGCACAGACATGCCTGTGCCTCCGAGGTGTCTTTTTCAAGATGCTTCTTCAGGAAGGTCGCAGCAATCTGAACAATGTGCTGGCCCTTTGGGATTTCATGCTGTGCTTCAGGACAGACCATTCCTGAGCCTGCTGCCCAACACAAAAACTAGGCAGCTTTCAGTTCTGCTATGGCACACAGTGAGAAATTTTCTTCTTGCTTTCCCTAGGTAATCTTAAGTTTCTTTCATCCCACTGACCATCTCCCCTCTTCCCCCCTCCACGTCCAGCTTACATCACCTTCCCTGTCTCACTCATCAGCCTTGGAGGGACCCTGGGCAGGACATACAGAGTGGGCACCGCACAACTACAGCCAAGTGCTGCTTTGCTCTCTGTCCCTTCCCTGCAAGCTCCTGATCCGTCTTTTGGTTTCTGACCACTTCCCAACAATGTGTACGTGTTTCTGGAAATTCATATAGAAGCTGGAAAACATCTTTCCCTCCTTAAAAAGGCTCAACTGGGGCCTCCCCCTGCACTTGCAGTCAGGGACCTCTCCCCCATGTAAAAAACATTGCTTTTGGTGACAATATTCTCTGCTGCTTGATTGCTCTGTTTGTCACCCTCACCAGATCCCTCTGCACCCTTCATTTTTATAGCCATTAACAATTTTCTATCAACACTGAGCTGTCAGCTCATGATTTGTCTCCTTGTACAAACCCACAGACCAGCTTACATTCCTGTGGGATCAGCAGACAATCCTCCTTCTGAAAACATAGCATTTATTCCTACCCATTATTCTTCTGCCTGCCAACAGGTTATTCATGCATGAAAAGACCTTGCACCACATTTGTATTTCATTTACTCACAGAGAATTAAGCTAGAAGATGAATACTGCAGAGGTTAAGTGTGGGAAACTTCAGAATTCTTTCTCTGGGTATATGTCAGGTGGTAAATGTTTACTCACCTATGAGCTTCTGGACTGAAAGGAGTATGTGTGCATGTGTGGGGAATCAGTGCTTCAACTCAAATTTTCACTAAAAGACTTACATAGATGCCTACTTATCTTCTATTCAGTTCTGACTGAAGTCAGTACATTTGATTTCCTTATGGATTTCTCTGCTAAACTGATGCTACAGCATCCATAAGCACCTTAGTATTTCAGAGCCACTAAGAAACTTCTCACAACAGCCTTGCAGCTTCAGGTGCATCCTACCCACCCCTCACACATATGGAAAGCAGGGCTGGTCAAACAGAAGTAGGTGCTCCAGGGAAACACCTGACCTTTCCAGCCAGCAGCAGAGAGAACCTGGTATGTTCCTGCAAGATTCCCCCTTACTTCAGGTGCAATTCTGAGGTCAGTCTCTAGGAAAAGTCCTCAGAGTTTCAGTCACTGCGAAAAAGCTGTTTTGAGCAAACTGCCAGCCCTGCTGCCTCCGCTGTTGAATCCCTGCAGAACAACTCATAGCCTGGTCCCTGCCAGAGCAGCCTCCTGGGCCAGAAAGACAGACAGGAGTACACAGCCTCAAGCTGCAGCAGGGCACATTTAGATTGGATATAAGAGAAAATGTCTTAATTCCAATGGTAATTAGGCATTGGAACACAGGCTGCTCAGAGCAGCGGTGGAACCTCCATCCCTGGAAGTATTAAGAAAATGTATGGATGTGGCACCTGGGGACATGATTTGGTGGTGGCCTTGAGAGTGTTGTGGGAACAGTTGGACTCAACTACTTTAGAGGATTTTTCCAACCTTAACGATTCTGTGATTCTATGAAAGTGTGTGTGACCTGTCACCAGAGCCCCAGCTGAGGCCACACAGGCACAGCTGACTTTCAAGTGCTTCCTTCTGGAAACTTTATGAAGTTATCCTGGCAGGCCTTTTTCATAACATTTCATATATATATAAAAATATGTATCAGAGGCAACATAGAAAATCCTGAGTTAGAAGGGGCCTACAAAGAGTCTAAGTGCTGATGTTTGTTTTTGTTTGTATTCTTTTTTAAATTTAAAATTTAATGTTTGTTTTTAGGTAAAAACTACATCTGTTTTCCTAAGCACATCTCCAGCACACTCAATTTAGACACGTAATTGCACAGAACAGCCTCCTCAGCCCACAGGCAGCACGCCCTGCTGAACAGAACAATCTCCATGGAGTTGTCTCATAAAGATGTCTTAGTTCCTCGGAGCACAAGCAAAATGAATTTTCAAAGGCTCAGAATGGCCTGAACTCTCCTGGGCCTGAACAGGAAAGAAAAAACACATATTTCTACCAGAAATATAATCCTTCCATGCAATTGCAGGTCTCTGCTCTGAATCCCACCACAGACAGAGAAACAATGAACACTGTTAGTGCATGAGCTTCAACCCAGGGCTGTCCTCAGCCCTACCCTTGACTTGCAGCTGCCTCATGAAACAGAGTGACACAGCAACGACACAGTGAAGCCACCATAGGCAGCAGCTGTCTGCTGGTGTCAGGGAGGGCTCAGGAATGCAGGAAGCTGACTCCAGCTCTCAGATTAAAAACACTGAAGCTACTTGATATAAACTGCTGCCTGAAAGGAGTTCACAGGGCTAACTGAAGTTTCCTGAAAGCAATATAAAAAATATGGAATGGACTTTGTCTAGTAAGGCTTTAGCCAGATAAAGTGTTATCCTGCAGCCAGCAATTAAACTAAGTTCGGAGGAATGCACGAGCTCTTGTTCATTCCATACAGATGCCAGGGCAAGCCCTGGGCTGCAGAGCTCAGAAAGTGTGGGCAAGGGAAGCCAGTTCTGGAGAGAAAAAGGCAGTGTCCTTCACCAGGTACCAGCACCCTCCAGGAAGAGCCTCGGGTTAGGCAGTGATTTACAAAACCCATTAAAACAACTGAGACAGGTTCTTTTCAACAGACTGGCTCATATGGCTTCTTAGCACCAGAATATGCTCGAGGAAATGTGGCATGCACAGATTAGAGGAATTACAGCTCCAGGTCTGCATACAACTCAAAATCTCTCACACAACTTGCACAATTGTGACTGAAAGGGCCCCCACCTGTCCCAAATGCAGCCCAGCTGCCACTCATACTGCTGATCCATGCTCTGGTCTAACCTTGAACACCAGCCTGCCACCAGATAAATTCTCCCAAATCCAAGTCCCTGTATTTAAAGAAGTGGTCTGATTTTCAGCAGAGCTCAGCATTGCCACCTGCCTGAAGTCAGTGTAGACCTCTCTCTCAGCATCTTGTGCCACTCCCTACCTTCATCCTCTGTGTTTTGTTTCCTCTTCTTCCTGGATTTTGTGATCTTCTTGTTTTTCAGATCCACAAGCTCCTTGATGTGCTGGACAACTGAAAATTCAGAAGAGGGTCTGGATTAATAGTGTGGTATATACTAAAATACCAAAATACGGAATTGCCCTTAGATATGGCAGCCAGCCTGACTCTAGCATAAGAAGCCCTGTCAGGGGAAAGGTCCTGCACCTGACCCAGCTCCCAATGAACCTGAATGAGGGGCTCAGAACATCATTCAGCTTCTCCAAATGGCCAAACAGTTGAAAAGTTCATACCTAAATAAACTTCCTGCCTAAATACCAGCAAAAGAACCATCTTCTCAATATCTCAGAGTACTCCTCCTTGTTGCCTGCATTCTGGGCAAAGCACAGCTGGAGGGAATGCTTTGAACAGAAGTGACAACGGCTGAAAATCTTTATAAAACCCGAACTAGTGCTGCACACCTGGCAGTTCAGTGAAGAAATCCCACATTAAGGCTATAATCATAAAAAAAGAAGACAAATATTGCCAGTGTAGCACTTGCCCCTTGGTCCAATCTCTTCCACCATGCTCATGAGCAGGGGCAGAGGGGTGCTGAGGCAGAAATCCTGTAGCCACCCTGGAGACCTGGGGGGGCTTCAAACACAGCAGGTCCCCAGAGATCAAGGGGAAAATAGGTGTCTGGTTTCTGGCCTGAGATTGGACAAGACACAGTGAGTGCAGCTGAAATAGTGGGAAATAAGCCAATAAATACTAGTTAATACTCTTCAGGCTGGTACTTAGCTTTTTTTCTTTTCTTCATGCCCCACGTGCTGCTCACCCCCCCCCACCCCCACCCAACCGGATGCTACAGCAATTTAAAATTGGGGTAATAACAGAATATAAGCTGGGATGGTCCCCAAACTTCTGAAAGACAGATAAATTGCATCTCTTCACACTAAAAGCTTGCGTTCTTCAGGATCCCCAAACAGCCAAGATCTGTTCTCAGTGGCTCCCTTAAATACTTGGTTACTAACAATCTTTTTTTTTTGCCAGCTTCAAGGAACTTAAAAGTAAATTATGTCATCAGAGAACCCAGAAAAGCTCTGCCTTTGGAGGGTTTACATCAGCTCTTTTCAGTGCTGATGGGTAAATTGAGCACAGTCTGGGGCTCGCATTTCTTTGCCAGAAACAAGCTGGGGGCAGCTTCGTCCCACCAATGAAAGGCAAGCTCAGACACTGTGCTCTCACTGACAGAGCCCACAGCACTAGCTGGGAACTACCTGTACTTTTAAAACCCAGACAACCTTGACTATGTGGCACAACCCACTCTGCTGCATACAGAGGAAGCGCATGAGGCACTTACTCTTTTCATCACTGTCAAGGTGGCGGTAAATGTAACCTTCCAGGTAAGACTGAAATTTAGGTGATGGGGAAAAAAAGGCCAGACTGATGGCCATCAGTTCCCAGCCCCATGCCAGGCTTCGGTAGGACATGTTATCTGTTGTCTGCCGGATCAGCTGTATGTAGAGCTCATCCCGCAAGCCTTGCATGCTCCAGCACTTGGTGACCGTGACCAATGCCACGTGATTGCGGTCCATGCGAGTCTGACGATCTCCCATGTAGCTCTGCACCAGTTTGAACATCTCACATGCCTCTTTTTTGATGGTCCGGTTGCTAGTGATGAGCATTGGCTTTTTAATGGAGCCGCCATTCCAGGACAGCATGTTGGAGATGGAGATCCTTCGTCGGAAGATGCCTTGTGTGTGCATGTTCAGGTTTTTGGAAGCCCAATCCGCCATGCTGCTCTGAGAGATGGGCTTCCGTAGGGTGTTGTAAGGGAAATGGCATCCCACACAGCCACCACGCTGGCTGCTGCCCTCCTGCTTGGGCTCCAGTTCTATGGTCTCAGGCTGCAAAGAAGAACAGACATGTTAAAGCAGCTTAGGTGACTCCTTACCCGGCTAGGAAAATTATCCACAGCGAGACATGAAGCTGCCAGCAACTGCACAGTGGTGAATCTGTACAAACATGACTTGGTACATGTAGAACTGGTGAATAACACTTGTAGTTCTGAAAGAGCCTGGCTGGCACAGCCACACACTAATGCCGTCACTAAGTGCTGGGACATGGAGCAACAGAGTTGAGTGTTCCAGCTGTCACCAAGTTTACAGGGACAGGCAGGAGGTGAACTTATTTCCAGAGCAGCAGCACAGCTCTGTGGCACCAAGCACACACCAAGGAACCAAGTATCTCTGCACTCCTCACTCCTCAGTTCCAATGGAGCTCCAGGAGCCCAGAAGGAGGGTGAGACACTGTTCTATGGTTAACTCCAAAACACACATTAGTTCTTAGAAGTTTAGAGCAAGTCAGTATTTCCTTCTTAGTATAGAGGAACTCCTGAATTCAGGACAGAGGCTTCTGCAGTCCAGCCCTTTCCCATCTCACACCCCACATGACTCTGTATGCAGATGATGGGATTAGCACACATCACATTCCACCCCTCATTGCAAGCCTGGGGCACAATAATCTCTCCTGTTTTTTTACTTTGTTCTTTTTATCCCTTGAGTTACTCCTCTACCTCCCCACCCTCTCTGAATTCACTCAACACATTGACTGCCATCTCAACATCCTCAGTCTCCTTCAAACCACCTTACCTGCCTGGAGTTGGTTTTCCTTCTATCACCCTACCTGCTCCTTCAGCATGTTCCTTCTGAGGAGTCACCTCCTCACACTATCTTGAGGTTCAGGAGGCTCTGGGTTCTCTTCTCTGTTCTCTCTGAGGCTTCTCTCTCACGTCTCATTCACAGCCATCTCTGCTTAGCCTGTCCCAGAACTTCTGCCCACCCTCCTCCAATACTGAGTTTTCTTATCTCCCGATTTTCCTCTCTATCATGCAACCCCAGCACAAGACATCACTGCTCACTCAAGCCACTTGATGTTATTTTCAGGTGAGGCAGTGATTTTGCTGCCATATTTTCTGCAACTTCCTCCCCTCCTTACTCGGATTCTTGAGTATTTCTGTGATTTTTTTTTTTTTTAATTGACTCTTTTTGCCTCTACCACAACATCCGTCTCCTTTCATATTCTGCTTCTCCATATTACCACATATGAATTATTTTTCTTCACTTTCAAGGACATTCACAGCCTATCCCTAACCGACCATCTCTTGTGCATAATCAGTTTTCAGTTCTCCCTGTCAATGTAACAGGGTGTAACACAGACAGAAGACTGGAGAGCAGTTTCCTATGAAGTCTAAAGAGGCTATGAAATTAAATTGCTGAACTATTAATAGTAACGCATAAGTCATGTAAACTTGATGTGTCTCTGTGCCTGAAAAGTGGGAAATGTGGAAACATGATACCAGTTTTCCAAAAGGTTTCAGATGAAAGCAAGGCACTTATTGATCCAAAATGGCAATGAAGAGAACACACACAGATAAATCTGATAGAGCGGAGAGGTGTCAGCCTGGCTTTCAAAGAAAAGTAACACCTCACAGGTCTGCTGGAGCAATCTGGAATAGTCAAGGAGCTTTCCCAAGTTTCTTCACGAAAGACTTTGTACCAGCAAACAGGAGAAAAACTAGAAAAAAGTAAGAAGCCGCTTTTCAGCATGGAGGATGATTATCAGCTCTGCCTTATCAAATTGATGCAGAGACTGGTTGTTCAAAATGGGAGCAAAATAACTGGAAGAGTGAGCAAAAAGGGCAAAAGCTCCAGGAGATATAAAGCTATCTACAAAGAACCTAAATCTGAACTAAAATCAGGAAGCAGGACATTCCTTTGAATCCAAGTAGGAAAAAAGATGGCAAAATAATCCTGCAGAAGTGCTGTGTTAGAGAGAAAAACTACTCCCCTTGTGCAGGCACACTAATGGGACTTTAAAATAGCTATTTCCAACAAGGTGCTAGAGCCACTGACACTGATTTTCTAAATACTGCTAATCTATGTTCAGGAATTGGGAGGGAGAATAGCATATGAGGAGCCATTCGAAAAAGGAGAGAGAGAAAAAGAGGAACTGCTGTCATGTGGCTACGCAAATCTTGATGCCACACCCACCAACTCAGACCATTCCAGTGAAGAAAGCATATATAAGGGAAGACATGAGTGACAGTAACATGATCAGGCAAGCACATTCACCCAAATAACATAGCAGAGCTACCCACAGTACTGAGGCCTTGCTGGACACGAGCCCCATCCCACAATTCTCCTTCCTCTCAAGCCACTGGCCTCAAACAGGGTTTTCATGAGCAAAGCTGTGAAGCTTTATGACCTGTTCGCTATTCTGCAGGAACAGACATGTCTTGCCCGCAGCACACCCCTGGAATTAAACCCCCCTAGAAGCAGGCTCTGTATGATGAGTCTAGCAAGTCTAGCAAAGAAAAAAAAAAAAAAAAATTAACATGGCACAGATGGGGAGATACCTGTGAGGAATGGCGTGTAGCACCTGATGAAGCCAAGCTTGTCTGGCTGGTGACATTCTTTTCTAAAGAATCTATTTTCTCAAAAGTTCTCTTCTGCCTCATTGTGTCCTGTGGAGCAGCCACACTGCTGGGAAAGAATTCCCTAATCTCCAGGTCCTGTCTGTACAGAGACCTGTTGCTGCCTGCGACATCATCCCTGGAGCCCTGGCTGATGCATTTTTTCAAGTGGTCAGACTGAAACCTGACCTTGCTGCTCTCTGCTGGAACACCGTTCTCCAGGCTCTCAGCATCCAGGCTGGCTTTGCTTCCCCTGCAAGCTGCTGACCTGCCCACCACAGCACGCATCTCAGCAATCACTTTATCATTCAGAGCTGTGAGCTCACTGCTGCTGCCCACAGAGCCAGGTCTTGCTTGACCTGTTCCTTGCCTCCTTCCTTTCCTTTTTCTCAAGCTTGGAGAAGGGCCAGTTGAATAACCAGAATCCTGATGGCCGGTTGGGTACTCCTGAGTCTGCAGGCTGTTTTGCCGACTGTGGTGGAATTCCATGTTCTTGGCTTCCAAGATCCTCCAAGACTCCTTGAAGCTGTCCTTTGAAGCAAGGTGACCAGGCAGTTTAGTGGAGGTATCTGTTGTTGCAGCAGAAGAGTGGGAGAGTTTGACAGACTGGTCAACATTGACCATATGTTTTATGTATTCTCTGCCAGCTGGGCTGTACTCAGTGCAAGAGGGATTTCTTGCATGCTTCTTTGCAGCTTGCTGTTGTTGCATACTGGGATGCTGCAATAATTTGGTTGGTTGCAGCTGCTTTTTTAAGCTATTGCTTGGTGACCTTGGTGGAGACATCCCACTCACACAAATACTTTCAGTGTCCATATCTACTGGTGGCTCATCATAAATTGGCAACTCTAAAGATGGCTCATCATATATAGGTGCAGGAGAGGCATATGTGGGGGATGCAGGCTGGGGGGTTCCTGTCCGGCTTCTTGGAGGTGTTTGAGAAGTAGGACTATTCATCATCACCAGGCAAAACCCACCACTCTCCGTCTTTTTGATCTGCACAGACTGCTTTGTTTCTCCAGCAGGCATTTGCTTTGTGGCTCCAGAGCTCTGGGATGTGGATTGAGGCTGAGCATATATAGCTGATTTGGGAAGAGATTTTGGGCTGTTGGGCTTTGGAGTACCCTGCAGCTGAAGAGAACTGTTTGAAAAGTTCTGCATCTGCCTCAAACTGTTCACTTTGACCAACATGGATGCTTTCGTGCCTGGCAGAGGCTGCCACTGGGTAGGAGTCTCCCTAAAAGAAGAAAGATACAAATACACACAATTATTTAAGAATTATATTTACTGAAGTACCTTCTACATCTACCCAAATATCAAATTGTTAGTCTCAAAGTGCCTGAATATTCCCCTGAAGTACCTGCCTTCAGATTATCCAACTATGATGACAATCCTTCCAGACCATGCTATTTTTTTATTTAAGTTTCCACATGTGCGTTTATTTTGCAGAAAAACCTATGAGGTCTATGGGAGGTATATGGGAGTGGCCATTCTCCACTCACAGCTTACATTCCCATACAACCTGCCATGCCTCCACCCAATTTTGTCCAGCTGCACTCGGATCTGGTACCCTTGGCTACACCAACTGGCCCTGCTCAGCTCTCACGGCTGTGAAACCCTCCTCTGCGGGGAGTATCACCTCTGATCCGTGGCAATACTCGGGATCCATCACAACCCAACACACCCGCTGCAACCCCCCAGTTCCCAGGATAGAGTCTACAGTGTAGCAACAACAACCTGCTGTCAGGCTGTGACCACAGCCAGTCTGTGTTTGTGAGCTCCAAGAAAAAGGGAATGGAAAGGATATTAAACCAGCTGAGCTTCCAGGTTTTCCAAGGCACCACAGTCCCCAGGAAGGTCCACTTGAATCTGACCCTACCTCCAACTTGAATTGTGCCCTACCTCCATGTATGTGCTACGAGCCAACACTGTCCCATCTGAGACAGGAGATGCTCCCCTAACACCTTCCTAGCTATTTTGCTGTTTGCACCTTGACCTTGCTCCCCACTCCATATTGCTGACATGTCCTTTATGGCCTCTGTGCTGGCAGACACACCTGTAAGAATCCATGACTGGATGGGCTGTTTGGGTCCACTCCGGCTAGCTATGGACCCCAGCCCACACGATCTTACATGGACAAAGGCAAAAGACGAGAAATGCTCTTCTCCACATGGGGACAAATGTCCTCAGTTTATTTCCAGGAGACCACCAGATGGAAAAGAGGCCCAGGTGGAAAACAGACCACATGGAAAAGAGAGCGTCCCCTTGTTGTGGGGGGACTTTTATACACGGAAGAATGGGGAGCGGAGGAAGAGGACCACAGCCAACTGGATACCAGTGAGGAGGGGTGAGAGGAGGAACTGACCAGGGGAGAGACCACCACCAGTGACACTTCGTGGGGGGGGAAGGGGGAGACCATACAGTGACAGGATACAAATCACATGAACAGTGCAAATTACCAAACACCCAGTGCAAACAACTAAATAACTATTTAGTGCAATACAACACACACCCACTTCTGCTGCATGTCCAGAGGTGTCCCCCACCAACGTCTGGCTCTCTTGTGCCTTCCCTGCCAAACCGCAAGGTATCTGGACACCCCAGCCCTCTTGCTCTGCTCCTGCTCTCCAGAGCCCTTTCACCTGGCCAGGTGCCAGCCTCCTCCTTCAGCACAGCTTCCCTGGAGTATTCTGCCTGTCCTTCCCCCATGGTTATCGTGCCAGTGCATTTGCACACCCTCTGCTCTACCCACACCTGCCCCACATCACTGTGGGTGCCCTCTTTCACCTGATGCACTCCAGTCACCTTTCCCACATCCTCTGTCCCACACCTAATGTCTCACATTGGTTCCCAATCACTGCCCTCCTAAAGGGGTGGTGTGCTCCTTCCCCATCCACTGCTTACCATATTTTTGGCAAAACATGCTCTCTGTTGGCCATGTGTTGTTGTGAATCCCATCTTGACACAATGGCACCATGAGTGGCGCAGACGAGGCTGGCTGGCACTGCCCTGCCAGGGGTGCAGTGCCTGACCCCTGGCCAGGGTCCAAAGGCCTCATGACACCCAGATCACACTTGCTGCACCTCTGTCTTTGCAGGGCTGGCTCCTTTCCCAGAACAGAGTCCATGCAGCTCTCTTGTGCAACTACCCAGGCGTGGCCAGAGAAGGTTGAGAAAGGGCTGTCCTCCACTGCTTTGGACCCTGGGGCCCGCTCTTGCTCTGGGACCTCTTAAGTATCTCCCATTGAGGCACCAAGGATTTTATTTTAAGGGAGCTCCTGACACTACTTCAAGATGGTGATGCAACTGCCATGAGGAAGGCCTGTCTCCCAGCCTCCACCTTCATTCTCTTCACAGCACTGCAGCCCAGTGCTGACCTAAGCCCTATGCCAAGAGCAGTTTGGGAAACATTGACAAATTTGAGATTGGCCTCTCTCCATCTGTCAAAGCCATCATTCAGCACAGCCCCTGCTCTCCCATTCGTGTTTAGCCCTCAGTGACTTGTCTTCCACATGCTTCTTCCTGGGGCATGATGCCTAATGCAGGGGTTGAGCGCCAGCGGTGCCAAGTGAGGATGCACACATGGAATCACCAGCAGTCACAGCAGGATGAGGGCGGCATTCATGAGGACACCCAGCTCCACAACCCACCAGGTATCCCTCCCTGGGGGACACAGGTCTGCTCTTTGCATCAGTGCATCCTCCCTGTGCACAGCCAAGCTCCAGCCTCAATCCCAAGCCTTGCTGAAGACCTTGTTTGAAGAAGGCTCTTCTTCAAAGAGTGCCTGGACTAACAGGAAGAACTAGAACAGCAACACTTGGTAGGCTTTTAAATGAGGATTTCTTACACCTCCATGGCTGTATCAGTGAGAGAGACTTTGCCAGTCTCTCGTTTCATGGCACAGAAAAGAGACTGGCAAAGGACAGAAAACCCACAGGCTCCTGACTCAGCAGGCAGGCCACAAGTGTGTGACTGGGACATATTTTAACTCAACTCTACAGCAACCATCATTGCATCTGGACCAGCATTACCCACTTGTTGGGTTGCAGAGGGATAGCCCAGAGCTGCAGATGCGTCCCACTGCCTTACAAGACCGCCAGTTATGGCAGGGCTGGAAAATAACACTGTGCTCTGTGGAAAGGTGCTGGATGCCCACATTCCACAAGCCACCTCCTGAAGTTTTTCCCCTCCCTGACGTGCAGCATTGCAGGCCCAGCCAGCTGTGCACAGCTGAACCATCCACTCAGCCTAGGCTTTGCAGACCCGCCTCAGCCAGACACAGCACGGCCAGACTTGTGCCCCTCGTCCAGGCTCATCACACACTGTCTGGCACCAGAAAATCAAATGACCAGGAACTCAGCCTGAAGCTCTGCCACCTCCTTGCTCAGCTCTGAGCCACAGGAAGGAGCCCCTCCCTGTCCACACAGCAGGTACCGGCGCCACCTCCTGCCCATCTGCCCCAATTCACACCCACAGAGCAGCACTAGAGACACTCCTGTTGGTCACTGCTCAGGTGTGGGCCTGGGCATCTGCAGAACACCACCAACCTGCCCATCAGAGATGGGTTCCTGCTCCAGCATGGCATTATAACTTTTAGAGCCCTATGGGACCTCAGCTGGCAACAACCTCTGCCCCTGCATCTGTGATAAAGAGCACAGCCCAGATTTTAGTCCCCAGATGAGTGATGGGGGATTTGATCTGAAAGAGGATACTGTGCTCATAGCCTCCTGCAGAGGCAAGCTACCTACCTTTGAGCCCCAGCAAGCCGGAGGGCAAAAGGCACTCCAAAGCACAACAGCTCGTCACTGCCCAGAGTCCCCTCATCAGGGACATCCCTCACTTTGGGACTGCCCAGGACAGGAAGACGTGCTGGGCCTTTAGCACAGACTTGGCCACATGGGTGGGACATGATGGAGAGCAGCAGGAGCTCTGACTGATACAGGACTCTCTCTGCACCTGCCCTGAGCCCAGCTGGCAGGACAGCAAGACAAGTTAGACAGACAGCCACAGCAAGTCAATGAAGAAGTGGCTCTGCCACAAGCAGCAAGCCTCCCTGCAGCAGGATTTTGACACTTGCAGTCCATGCTCCAACATGCTCCCTCCTTCAGGCCTAGGTCAAGGTGCACACTGGGAGCCAGCCTGCTCTGGACTGCTGCAAAACCCTGGAGCTGGCAGAGCCCACCCACTGACACTGCTTCTTTTTGAGGAAAAGCAGAAACATGTGGGATTGCCACAGCTAGGCTACCATGGACACTGGTAAGAGGCAAAACACCTAGATGCCCTGCAGGGGCCAGAGGAAACTGGGAAGCTGTCCCACTCCCATGTCACTGAGTGCCACCATGCTCCCCTACCCAGGAATGTGATGGTGAAGGGAAACTTCTAAATGTGTACAGTACCCCACCTCGCACATCAGTCTCATCATGGACACATCATGCTATTTCCAGCCTCCCTGGCTGCCAGAGATGAAAGACACACCATCACAGAAAAGACAAAGCTGTCTTGAAAAAGCCATTTCCACAGCCATGAATGATTTCTTGGGGCCATGTCTGGATACAGCTTCTTTCAACTCCATCCCCAGGCTGCTGGAAAGACCAAGCAGAAGAGAATAGGGACTTCCTGACTTCCCAGCATGAAGATTCAGTCTTGTCCTTGTGAGAGCTGTGACAAAAAGCAAAGCCAGTGGTGGAGAAGTGTCCCAGTTCAGCCTCTCAGCTGAGCCCTTCAGCCAACAGCAGCAGAGACCCTGATGAATCCCCTGGGACTGTTCCTGTGAGGAATGCTTTCAAATAGCTCCAATATAAAGGCCTCAACTTGGCACTGATTTTCCCAGCCTGCACCCAGCTCCAACAAGCCCAGCATATCTAGTAGCTCTTCCAAGGCTCCAGATCTACAATGTTTGTTTTTCTCCTTCCCAGAAGCCTGGAGAAAAGGCCCTGCACCTTAGCTCTGCCCTTTCTAGTAGCTGTTTTCCTGGTGCTGTGACAAAGGTGAGTGAACAGGGATGTTTATATTCCAGCAGCACTGCTGCTCTGCCCCTAATTCCCACACTGAAGGCAGGGATACAACCTGCCCAAACCAAAAACTCTGCAGAGTTGTGCAAAGAACATTGTGTTTGCACATCCTACACCAAGGCCAACTGCACAAGCATGAAACAAACCTGTATTAGGGATTCTGATGGTCTTTCTTGCTTGATTATGAAAACTTAACAGTTGCACTACTTATACTGTGCCTTGAGAGACATGAGCCCATGATGAAACAAAGCAGACTCGGAAGAGGCAGAGGTATTCTTATAGCCACCTAATCACACATTTCCCCTCACTCCTCTTCCAGCACATATTCCTGGCACTGTAAGACCAAGCCCCTGCTCCTTCCCAATTGAGGATGCTGAGCTGTGGGAAAGGTGGGTGAGGAGGGAATAGGCAGCACAACCTACTGCCCATGCAGAAAGGACCCTCACCTTCCTCTTCTGGGGGACAGAATGTTCCTAGTGAAGGTGGCTTTCTTGGAGGATTTTAAGATAGCCTGTTATTGCAAAGAGAACCTCAGAAACAGCATTCTGAAACTGCCAGTGCGGACCTTAGGAGAAACAGGGGAAGAGGAGTAAAGGGGCTGGTTCTGCATGGATAGCAGGGCTGGGGATAGCAGAGCCTGCTCACAGTCCTGACTTGCAGTGTGCTGAAATGCTGAAGACCAGCACACAGGCTCCCAGAAAGACTGTCTTCTTCAGGCCTTGGCACTTCACCAAGTCCTTTTTCACCCATTACCCTGGAGTTCCAGCAAACCTCAGCATAGCTGCAGTGGCTCAGAGTACACTTCCAAAATGCTGCATTCAACCCCAGGCTGGTCTCACAGTCCCCAAGGGAGCATATCCATCCTTCGCAGAGCTTTCCAGTGTGTGAAATGATAATCTGGCTATCATTTTCCCTGAAGAGAGTCCATATTGCTTCCTAACAGGATTGTAAGAGCTCAGGATGAGTCTGGAGCTGTGAGGCAAGTGCTGCTTGCTGTCCTTGTCCAGCAAGGGAGAAGCAGAGCCAGCACTGGGCTGGGCAGCCCCAGGGAGCACAGCTGAAAGACAACATGGGAGCAAAGAGCATGGGCAGAGAAGCTTCCCCAGGAGGCTCCAAAGATGGTCAATGGCACCAGTGTCTTATCCCGCTGCAAGAAGCTGCCATTTCCCTAGGGGGTCTACCCTCCTGTGCTGCCTGGGGAGGCCAAAGGCTGATGTCTAGAGAAGGCTGCTCCAAGCCACTGCAAGAGATGGAAGAGCAGCAGCAAGCTGTGGGGCAGTGAGGGAGGGGTGGCATGGGAATAGAGACAGAGGGAACAGGCAGCAAGGTTTGGGGAGCTTCTTTGTTCTTCTCAAGGTTGCTGAGAGTTTTGCAGCACTGAGATGTGGCAGGGGGCACAACAAATTCAGCAGTGCTGATATAAGGTACAAGAGAGGAAAGGTGGTAAAAATCAGTCTACAAAAAGAAAAAACCTCGACCACAAAGTATAACTAAAACCAGAATGAAATCCCCTCCCCCAGATCTCTGTTGGATGGGCTTGCAGGAGACCCCTCTTGGGGATTACACTGGTCTCTGCTGGCCTCTCCATCTATCACAGAATGACAAACATGAAGGAAAGAAAACCACTATTTTTTGCACTGGCATTAAGAGACAAAAGCGAAACTGTCTTGGGCGAAAGTAACTATAAAGATGTCAAATACTACCAACAGCACTCAATGTGTTCACCCTCTGTTTACACAGCTGTATTTCTCCTGAGCAGAGGAGGACATGCTTGAGGCTGTCTTTGGAGAATAACACAGACAACAGAGCTCAAAAGTTCAGTGTGCTCATGCTGTTAGTATACCAGACATCCCAGCAATGGCATTAGATCCCACCTGAGAGCATTTGCTTCTGTCTCAGCTCTTCACTCCCCATTTTACAAGCTACCAAAAGGCAAGAAATCTCTCCTTGGGTGTCAGGCTCAACTAGGGAAATCAAACTCTGCATTATAACCAGTTACACAACACTCACTCACACAGTAGAGAACATATGATAGATGTGCAAGGAAACAGTGCCCAATCTCCTGCTTCCAAGAAAGCACATTTCGCAGACATCAGCATACTGGTATGAGCCTTGTAATCTGCAAGAGCCTTGCATATCCAAGCAGCCTGTGAGCTCCCATGCAAGCTGCGACTCATGCCTTTCTCAGCACTTGCCCTTCATTGCAGGCTCAAGGTGCCCCAAGATTGCTGCATAAACCTGATCTAGAGATGGAACAAATGAGAAGTCCTTCCCACTTCCCCTTCTTGCAGGAGAATCAGCAGTGATGGTCATGCTGCCTTGGCAGGCAAGGAAAGGTACAGCAAACTCCTGCCCACATCGCATCACCCCCCTTCCTTCTATAGGAGGGGACCCTGTAGAAGGGTCTTCTCTACTGAGAGAGCTGAAGAACTGAGGGATGGGTCAAAACTGGCGTCACTTTTCCCTTGAGGCACAGCAACTTCCCATACAAAGGCAGAGGAGGACATGTTCCCTCCTGAGAGACTGAGTCAGTGTCCTGGTTGCAGACAAGGCCAGAGCTCAGCGCTGCTGGTACTCTATACCAGGCACATCATGGTAGAGAATAACATTTTCCCTCCTGAACCATGCCACGGTTTCAGGAGGGAAAGCCAGGCACCCCATCTGAAGTGTGCCATTGTTGCGGTGTGTTGTCATGGTATGCCTCAGTTTCCCCAGTCCTTCCCCTGAAGTTTCCTTCCCCAGGTGGTGTGTCAATCACCTCTCCTTTCCCCCACCCTTGACTCCTGCTGGGCACTGTCTATCAGCCCAGAAATTCCAGAGGGCATCAAGTGATTGGCAGGTTCAAAGGATGCTCTCCACCCCCTGGGGGGCCATTGGCCCATCCAGGTATCCCTCTCACCTGAGACCCCCTCCCCTCATACCTGGTTGGTGGTCACTGTCTTCCCTCCCCGGTCCCTCTCCCCAGGTAAAAGGGTAAGCACACCACACAGTCAGGGGTTCTGTTGGAGTTGTTACAGGATTCAGAGACCATGCGGCACAGAATAAAAACTCTGGATTAAAAACTCTCCATCAGGACCCATTCCTTTCTTCACCATTGTCTTAAAAGCTTTCTCCAGCTCAGGGAGGCCTGAGGAGTGACCCTCTTCTACCCTTCTACCCTCTTCTAAGAAGCCCCAGTCAGTAAGCACTGGAGCTCGGGACGTGCCCAGACTTGTCCCCACGTGCTCAGCTGCAACTCACAGCTAGCCAGAGCATCTCTGGGGTGAAAACACCACAGGTGCCGCTACTTGGTTCAGCAGGAGGAGCCAGACAAGCCAAGGCACATCCTGTTCAGTAATATTGGTAAACTCCAATATGCCATTTTGCCTCTCTCTCCACAGGAGGGACTATCGGCATCAACCCCTGTGGGACCCGGTCCCTTTGCTCCCCTGCTGGTTCCCCTCCTGTTTTCTCCCTACACAACTACGGAACACAGCGTCAAAGGGACAGCGGTGAAAACACAAATTGATCGCAGTGCTGCACCAACAGCACTGGTGAGGAGGAGGCTGCTGGAAGGGAACAGTCCAGCAGTGGGAGTGACTCCAACCCCGCTGAGCCCACAAAGCCAAGCAGAAAGGAGCCCTGCCAAACCCAGCCGAACTGAGCCGAAAGGAGCGCATTTGAGCAGTAGGACAAAAAAGCAGCAGTGACCTGCAGGGCTGACCTCTAGTGCAGCTGGGTGGTAGAAATGGTGGCATGGTTACCTGTGCAGAACTGAGCCCAGCAGAGCAGCGGTAGGACCCTACTCAGACGATCCAGCTTTCAGGGGATATGTCACTGGTTTTTGTGGTTTCTGGCTGTGAGTAGCAAACATTACAGAATCACAGAATAATGAGGTTGAAAGAGACCTCTAAGATCATCGAGTCCAACCTATGTCCTAACACCTCAACTCAGAATCTAGACTATAGCACCAAGTGCTATGTCCAGCCTTTTCTTAAACACATCCAGAGATGGTGATTCCACCACTTCTCTGGGAAGAGCATTCCAGTACTTTATTATTCTTTCGGTGAAACATTTTTTCCTAATATCCAACCTATGCTCTCCCTGACGTAGCTTGAGACTGTGTCCTCTGGTTCTGTCAGTTGCTGCCCGGTGGAAGAGACCGACCCCCACCTGTCTACAATCTCCCTCCAAGAAGTTATAGAGAGCAATAAGGTCACCTCCAAGCCTCCTCTTCTCCAGGCTAAACAACCCCAGCTCCTTCAAACGTTCCTCATAAGGCTTGTGTTCCAAGCCCTTCACCAGCCTTGTTGCCCTTCTCTGGACACATTCAAGCATCTCAACATCCCTCCTAAACTGAGGGCCCCAGAACTGGACACAGTACCCAAGATGTGGTCNACCCAGCACAGAGTGCTCCTGTCCAAGCAGTGGGCTGCAGCTTCTCCAGGAGTATGCTGTGGGAAACAGTATCAAAGGCCTTGCTGAAGTCTAAATAGACAACATCCACAGCCTTTCCTGCATCCACCAGGCGTGTCACCTGGTCATAGAAGGAGACCAGGTTGGTCAGACATGACCTACCCTTTGTAAACCCATGCTGACTGGGTCTGATACCCAGAAGTCACAGAAGTTCTCCCACCATCATGCCTTTGTTCCCAGTGGCCACATGGGCAGCACACGAACGGCCATCACATTGCCTTTGTCCAGGAAAACCATGCAGATGCAGCTTACAAGGAACATCTGCCATCTTGGTTTTGTTCCCAATAGTGAACAACTTTTTGTGGGCAAAACACCTTCTCTTTTTGCATACTGTTGCTATTAACATTGCTGTTGTTATTGTGTGTATCTTATTCCACTGCTTTATGCTTTCAGTACATTGTTAATTCAATCCATAATCTCTGCTTTTGTCTCTCCCTTACTGGAAACAGTGAGGGGAAGAGGAGTGGCATAATTGGAGTTTAATTCCAGCTGGTGTTAAAACCAGCACAGTCAGGAATACTTTGGACTCTGTGAAGCTTACAGTATCTTACACCCTATCAGGACTCTTACACTAATTTCTCTGGAAACATGTAATGTAGTTTTGATGGTGCCCATCCTGGCTGCCCTGGAATGCCAGGCTGCCCTGGAGTGCCAGTGTAGACAGACAAGGAAGGAAAGACACTTGTTTCATGTCAAATCCCATGTGGCTGTAGCTCAACTGTGTGACCCCCGTCAAGTCACTGGGGGTGACCTGAGAGAACTGGGAACTACTTAGGTACAGCTTGAGACATTTACTGGATTTCTCCTGGCAGGGCAAGGATCATTCTCTGGATGGATATGAAGCTCAGAGGTGCAGTTTCTGGGGCAGGAGGCACAGGGAGCATCACAAGCACCAGTAAAGTGTTGGGTGTTGGGTTCCTTGTGGTGCACTTTATGTGCATCACCAGTGTCTTGCAGCCATTAAGATGTGGACCGAATACAGGAGTGCCTTGCAGGGAGCAGCAGACATGTGATAAGCCTCACTTCAGGGTGCATATACTTTCCAGAACTGCCTTCCCATGTGGCTTTCATTAACTTGGCATTTTTTTTCTATCCTGAGGCACACAGAGAGGCAGCCTTGATCCAAAAACCAAGGTGCTAGGACTTGCTGCACTGCCCAGAACCAGGATAAGCCATCCCAGCATATATGGCAGGAGGGTCAGGCTTACCCAAGCGCTGCTCTAGCCCTCAGGTCAGTTCTCAGTATGACCCAACTTTGCTTGCTGCACTGCCTCCCCAGCTGCCAGTACCACATCCTCCAGGGCAGGATGATGCCAAGACAGAGCAGGAGGGAGGCAGAGCAGCCCTACACAGCATCCCAGGCAGAGGGGCCAACCCAACAGAGATTGTGGGATACTTTGGTGCAACTGAAGCTGAAATCATGGTTTCAATACAATAAAAAAATCCCCAATTGCTGTCAGACTAGTTTGAGTGTAAAAAAAAAAAATCTCTTAGCCAAACAAAATAGCATCTTGCTATTGGTCTTTTATTTCAGACTTGATGAGACCACATAACTGTGCCCAGGAGCTCTGTCCCTGCAGCTCCACCTCCTGCACTGGCTGAAGTTGCAAGACATCAGCAACTGAGCAAGGAAAGGAAGGAGCCAGACCAGATCCGCTCACCTGCACCCCACAGCAGTCTGACTCCCTGCACAGGAGCTATGCCATCCCAACAAACCCTGTTGCAAGTTTTTGAGAGGGTTTTCATCACTATGTGACACTCCTGCCTTCCCCTCTCCTTCTGTTGTAGCACCCAGAGCAAAGATTATCTTTTGACATGTATTTTTATGGTGTCTCACGCAAAGATGGCCTGGCCCAAGCTGGGGACATTTAGGTAGTGGTGACAGCAGACAACTGTACCCCAAGAAGAGGAGAGCACGTGGCAGTGATTAGGGGCCTGGCAGTACTTCGCCCCAGTGCTGCACTCTCCTGGGGCAGCACAGCACCCTCCTGGGGAAGCACAATTCCCAATCTGCCTAACAGGGCCTGCCTGGCAGCCAAATTCACCCAACAGATATAAATAGAGAAGGCTGAAGCTCTCCCCATACCTGGCAGGATCTTTCCTCTTCTCTGCTGCACTGTTCCACTTGCCCTTCTCCATCTCCTGCAAGACAGCCATTTGGATGGGAGTGCTTCTGCCACCGCTGCCAGTGCTGCCTCGGTGCTCCCGGCCACAGCAGTCAGGCTGGGAGCTGCCCTTCATGGCCTGAAGCTGTGCCAAGGGCACAATGTCACAGCCCTGGGGCCGGTGCCACACTGTCTGCCGCGTGATGGCATTGTAGTAGTAGAAACGGTTGTTGTTCTGGTCGAAGAGTTCCCACCACTGCTTCTGGTCTGACTGGCGCACCTTCAGGTTGGGAGGGGGCTCCCAGCTGCACTCCCCGGTGGTCAGGTTTACATACATCCGCTCCTGGGAGCGGGGCTCGATGATCTCCACCCAGTCTGAGCTGCAGGGACACAAGAACCACATTAGTCTGGGCCAGAGGCCCAAAGCAAACAGGTTGTCTGAAGAGTCCTACAGCGCTGCTGCCACTGGGCTAGGCAGCCTGCTTGCAGATCAAAGCATTGGTTGGGGCTATTCAGCAATCTAACGATCTTAGGAAAAGCCAGGGCAAGGGTTTGAGATGGGGCTGCTACAAAAGAGCAGTTCTCTGGCACAGGGAAGGGGAAGTCAGCCTCATCAGCCTGACCCACTCACTTCCCACTCACCAGCCCAGGACTAACCCACAGGGTTGGCGAGCACAGTCTGTTGATGCTGGGATGACTCACATCAAGGGCTGGCCCAGTCACAGGAGTGCCAGTGCCTGGGAGATGCAGAGTGCAGGATGCAGGAGTGTAGGGAATTTGACTTTCAGGAGCAGGGAGTATCTGCAGAACAGGATCTGCTCTTTTTGAGAGCTGCATATTCCACCTGGGGACACCAAAGCCCTGGCTCCCAACATTGCGGGCAACCTGCTCCATGTGAGTGCCTGCCTGCAGGCTCCACACGCTGTGGGGCTGGAAGGGACCTCTGGATCCCATGGACCCTGCTCAGAGCCCACACTTATCTGTCCAAAAGATATATATGGGGAATGACTGGTGCATGAGACCATCTCCATTGCAGGCTCTTCCCCCTACCCCTAGGCTGATGGGACAGAGCCTTCAGCAGGGTATAAGGTGACCCAATGGACAGGCGTTGCTGCTGCTGCATAACCCTTTGCAGCCCTAAAGAACCCCTTGAGCCCCAGGGTCCTTTATCAGCACCCATACTGGTCCAGTCAGTGACAGCAAAGCAGGTAGTGCTGAAAGACTGTTTTTCAGGCAGATCAGCACAGTGGTTTTCATGCAGAGGTGTTGGGCTGCACAGCTGTCATACATGGCATATCAACTGTATCACTGACACACCAACCCTAAAGAGCTGGCCTGAGGAGCTCAGCAAAGCCAATGCCTCCCCACTGCAGTAGCCCAAACCATTTTGGATAGCCCAGGTAAATGGAGGAAGGGAGTGCAAACCCAGCAAGGTTTCCCTCCACAAAGGAGAGATGCTGCCTAAAGTGATCTTGAACCCAGTTGTATGTTCAGCAAGCTGAAAAACAACATGAGCCCCTCCTGCTCCCACACCCCAAAGCCTGGCCTCCATCCCAATGTTGGTGGAGGCTGCAGGAAAGAGGGCCTAGTTAACTGAAGCTACTTTTGCTATTAATAAAAGCCATATGAAGAGGACTGGTCCAAGGCCCCTCTTGAAACCTGTTCCTGCCCAGGGGCTCACTCTGACACAACCACCAGCTGCTCTCCAGGGAGGGTATGACAGCAGAAGCCATTACCACAGCAGAAGCAGGAGAAGGGAGATCCCACTGCATCCCTCTCACACCCTCAGCTCCCAGCCTGCAGGTCCTCAGAAGGGTCAGGAGCGATGATGGCAGCACTGCAGTGCCTGAAATGGCAGCCCAGGCTCCTGTGCCCAGCCCTGGCTTTCTGAGGAAGGTCAGCATGTCTCCTATCATCAGGCAAGTCTAGGTCAGGGTTTAGTTGCCCATTGCACCTCCCTGCTAGGAAAACTGTGGATTTGATTGACAGCAATCAACGCTGAGCAGTCTGGCATGCACCCATAAAAAGCAGGCCAGTCCTCAAAATTGAGAAAAAGCAAGAAGTACATTCCTGGAGCAGGGCCAGTCCCAGGCTGCCACACAAGCCTCAAACATAACATCAGGAACTCTGGAAAGATGTGATAGACTCAGGATTGCAGAGATAAGGCTGTAACTTGGACACACAAAAACCAAAATTAATTCATATTCCACTTTACAAGGTTAAAGAAGTTTCCTGGGGATGGTTTAAATAATACTTTTCTCTGTCCTTTCAGCTCCAAGTGCTGAGGTGTGCAGCAGACATAGAGTGGGTGCCCACGCCCACTAGCACTGCAGCGCCTGCTCCCACCAGCAGGATCACAGCAATGGTTCAGCTTCATCTCAGCTCCTGTGACTCAGTGTCCCCAAAACAGGACTTGCCTGCAGGCCCCATCTGCAGTGCCAGAGCAAACCCCTGCACTGCCCGAGCACAGGACAGGCAGCCTGCTGGCATCACAATGGCTCCAGGGAACTAACGCAGTCACCAGAGCCTGCAAGGCAGAGGAATTTCAACAAAACCCCTATTCACTTCCAAATGCAACCCACGTTCCCAAGCTGCATTCTCCTGTACTGTCAGAAAGTCGAGGAGCTTCCTGTGTGTCCTGAGTAATACTTTCCAGACCTCATAGCTGGGAAACAGGGCACAGCTCCAGCTGCTCACTCCAGCAGGCAAAGCCCCCCAACTGTGATGGCTTGTGCCTCGAGCATTCTGATGTTTTGGAGGAGTGGCAAGGCTATTTCAGGGGTCAGCAAGCAAGCAGCAATGGATGGTGCACCAGGCCCAGAAAAAGCAGAAGAAAGTGTAGGGCTTTTTGTGAATAAACATATCTCATGTAGGCAGACAGAACTGGTCCCATCTGAAGGCTTCGCCTCACAGATGGGTAGCTCTTTTTTTTTTATGAAGTGTTGTAATAGACAGTACAGCTAAGAGCCAAGCTGCTGCGCTCTGTCCTGCAGCCTCAAGGACACAGGGGATGGACATATACAAACTTTGCTCCTTCAAAACCATCTCGAGTTCCTCCTGGCTGCCACTCCTGCTTGGCAAAGCCTCGGAATAAAAAATAATAGCAGTATTTTTAAGAAATGGCGTTTCATCCTGAAAGGGCATCTGCAAGCATCTCCTGACTCGATATTTCTCACAGTAGGAGAGAGGAGGAGGTCTAGGAAGGAATAATTTTTTTTTTTTAACTACAGAGAACTGAGCAGGACCAGAAATGGAAAGGACCAGGTACGGGTGAGGAGTCAGTTGCAGGAAGAGCTGAGGAGCCCCAAGAAGTCAAACAGCCACTCCCTCACAAGAGAGCTGGTTTTCCTGCCACCATCACCCAAGTGACAACACAGCCTAGACAGCCAAGTGCAGTCCTGGGATACCACAACTTCTTCCCAAGGCTGTAAAAAGGTAAGAATAGCAGAGATGTTTTCTTAGCCAGAGCTGTTAGCTTAAGATCAGCTTGATGTGATCTGCAGCCCCACCTGTGGAAGCTGCACAGTACCAGCTTGAGGAGGCAAACATCCACCAAGGGGAAGAGAGCACCAAGTATAGCCATGGGAATCAACTGCCTCAGGGAGCTTCACACCAGGCTGCCAACAAACCCTTCTGCATGGCTACAAGGACACCTCTTATGACTTGGTCTCCCATTTCATTTCCATGCTCTGTAATTTTTGGATTTCTGTGCTTCAAGCCAAGATCCCACCTCCTTCCCCCACCTCCCTTCTTTGGGATGAGCCCTGCAGAAAGTTGGGGCAGTACTAAGTCCTTCCTGGACCAAACTTGGCTCCATACCAAGTGGGATTTTTCAAGACTAACGCCCTCAATGGAGGCCTGCAGCATCCTTAAAGCCAGTCCCAAGACAAAGATGCCAGTTGTTGCCATCATCAGAGATCATCTAGTCGAGGATGTACCAATGCCAAAACTAAGTGCCTTGTTAACACGTCCTCCTTGAAGAGAAGGAATGCAGTCTGGCCATCATACATAGAGTGAAGTACAATTCCCAGAGACTGGCCATGGTGTGAAACCAGCCAAAGGCACGGAAGCGTGTGCAGGGCTACTTGCTGTATCAACTGGGGTGATGGGCATCTGAAATTATCCGCCCAACAGAGACGAGTTCAAATCCTCTTTCATTTGCTGTTAATGGAGCATAGGACAAAGGACCCATGAAAAGGAGCAGAAGCAGTCATACAGAGAATGATCCCATGTTCATCATCTTGAGTCCTCCGAAAGGAGACCCCCTGAAGCAGACCATAGCAAGCCAGTGCAGGAATGGGGAGTGAGTACCACCCCAGAGGCCCCACTGCTGCTGACTTTGCAGCTCCTCTGTGGGTCTAGGCTCCTGGCTGACTGAAGAACAGCACGGATTGTGTTCAAGAACTCAAACATCAACACAGTTTGTTTTTTTTTTTAAGACAATCTGCTTGCCCCTTTACCTTCTGCACAACAGGCAAAGCCACCTCAGAAAAATTCACTTAGAACAGATGCTGAGAAACCAAATGCAACCTCCGGGTGGCTCTGATTCACTCAGATTTGCGTATCAAAGCCAGGACAAGCCTGTAAAATTCATCTCTACCCTCAAGCTGCAGAGAGCCTCCAGAAGGCCTCTAGCATCAGCTCCTCATGGTAATCCTTCTTCAGCTGAGTGAGACAATTCAGGCTTTATTCACTGCTTTCTCTCAGCCGAGTCCAGAAAAGCTGTAAGTTACATCTTAGGACGAAAAAAGTACCCAAAACAAACATCTCCCTCCTACACACACATACACACACACACACTCTATAACTTCTTTTGAATACCCATGCCTCCTTCTAACAAAAATTACAGAGGAACAAAAGTAAATATAATGGCAGGCTGCTCATAAAACTCTCCTGCTCCTGAAAATAAGCACTACGCAAACAAACCAATCTCTGCTTTGCCAAAGACAGACCACACTGCGAAAATCCAGAACAAATGCTGATTGCTCAAAGCCTGTCAGCTCTTGCCTCTTTCCTGGCTTTCCCAAACTTTTCCCCAGCCCAGGTACCAGCACTGCTGGTTCCATCTTGCTGCCGTTAGCCTCTTGATTCATCCCAAATCCAGAGCAGAACAGACAGCAAAGGGGTAGCTTAGTCTATAGGACTAGGTTGGGGCAACACCAAAATTACCAGCAAATTCCCCCAAGATCCTGTCTCAGAGAGAAAGAAGTAAGAAAAAAGGACTTTTAGGACACAGGTGAGATGTCTTGGGCTCTCTGCAAAAGGAGAGAGGAGGGACATAAGGAAGGACAGACACCATGACAAGCCATGCCACAACGATAATCAGCTTAAAATAAAGTCCAGAGCAGTTTCAAAGGTATAAGGCCCAACAGCCCAAGACCACCAGTACCTGAGCCTTGGGTGGGATGGATGCACAGGCATCTTAGAGCTCTCTATGTCAGCAGGGAGGAGGGAGGGCAGCACAGACACTCCCACACCAAACTTCATGTTTCTCCATCATCCACCCTGTGCTAAGTGTTGTCCACCAGGTTTGGACTGATTTGGGTCCTGAAATCACTCCCTGGAGCCACACAGACTGCCCCAAGGGAAGGGGAAGACAGAAGGGCTTGAACTGCTGCTCATCCCCACCCCATCCTTCAGCCCCCCATCACAGGATGGGCAATTCTGCAACAGAAGGAAGACCAAGTGACAGAAAACATTTCTCTTTTCATGTCTTTGAGACAAAACACAAAGCATTTGCTGGATGGACACTCTGAGCAGATGGAGGTCATGTACTAGAGACACAGACACCAGGGGACTACCTGGTGACCAGCAGACCAACACTAAAGGAAACTGCACCTGAGGGCAGGAGGAGCAGTAAAATCCATTCCTGTTAAAAAAAAAATCTTGGTGATGCAGGCCAGGTACAGGTCTTCACCGGAGAGATACCTGCTGCTTCCCTGGAGGCCAAGGGCCTCTCACTTCTCTCTGTCCCCAAATTGTCATTGAGGGTGAGCACCTTGGCCTGTGTTATGGCTAGAGACCAGCTGTGGCCACTGTGGCCTCAGCAGAAGGCAAAAGACATGTCAAAAAACATTCAGCATCAAGAAGTTTCCAGGGGCTTCCCTCTACTCTTTGCAATGATCCACAGGCTGTCCAGAGACACATATCTGGTGGGCAGCCTCTCCTGCCTATCTGTCACAGCCTGTAACATGGGCTTCACATGCTGAGGAGCAAAATCACTTGAGGAGCTTGAGCCCCAGGACACAGCAGAGAAATAAGCTAGCTTCCTTGGGCTATGGGACCTGCCTGTACAGCTCTCAAGCTGCTGTGATAGCATACCTTGGGTCTCTTCTGCCATTATAGCTGGAGTTTTCATTCTGCAGGTCAAAGCATAAGCCCCAAACTCCAGTACTTAAACAGCCTCCCCAAAGCTCTGGTTTCCCTCAGATGAAGTAGCACCTCCTAAGCTCAATGAAAGCTTCAGCAGAGCTATTTTTCCTTTTAAGGGTCTGAGCATTTAAGAACAAGTTGCAGAAGAAAAAAAAAACCTGGCGGTCTTCATCCCCTCTCCTTCCAAAATGTGCTGCATGCATCCACAGCTGCATCCAAACCACAGCTGCTGGAAGGCAGGCAGCTGTGGGGGGAAGCTCGGTGCCAGCAGGATGGTTCCTGCCCAGGGGACACAAGGCGCCCTGGCAGGGAGCCGAGACATGGCACAGATTAGTGCTGGCCTCCTACCTGCACAGCCTTAGGCTGCATCAATCCCAGGACACATGGTCAGGTCTGTCGTTGGACTGGGACCAGGACTGGGACCAATACTAGCACCACAGCACCTGACAGTGACTGCATTCCACCTCAACATGCTCATAACTAGACTTTGTCCCCAACAGACAGGATTTAAATGGGAAAACTTCAATTTTATCAGTATCCTAGAGGGAAAATATTTCACAGTTGCTTAGGTAAAGGCATTACAGAACAACCTGCCAGGCACCAAGTCATACAGGATCTGCCCACAATGGTACTCAGAGCAGCTAAGAGCCTCCCTGCACGAATGAAACTCTAAAATCAGGTCTGGGCTGTTTGTGTTTTTTTAAGGAGGATGCATACAAACAAAAGGAAAGGATGGGGATGGAACCCCTGAGTCTCCAGCCTTCTCAATGGGCCACAGTACCTCTTAGCACTACCTGCTGATTGAAGCTCTGGTCAGTGGCTAGAAAGCTGAACATGGCTCCACAGACCGCTAAGGCCCCAATATCTCTTGGCAGCTGTTGAACAGAACTGGACCTGAAGCAGGATGACATTTCCCAAGGCCGACAAAACTGCACTCTGGGTGAAGAGCATCATGCTCTTAAGCTGCAGGAATGAGGTGAAGAAGTTGTACCTGCCAAAATGAGGTAGAGCAAGAGCCCAGAGCCCTGGAGAAGCAGCATATACAAAATGCTCTCCCTGGGCCAAAGCAAGCAACATCACATCAATGATATCCCTGCTATTTCAAGGACACAGCAGCAGTCACTACCCTGTCATCCTATAATTACTGACAAAGGTCTTGATTTATCTAGCTTGCTGTCCAGCTGCTTCAGGACTGAGATTTACTCTTCACCGCCTCCTATGTCACCACTACTGATTTCAGGGATTCCTCCCAGCATTGCCACAAAGCTCTTGCAGCCAGGGGCCCACCACAGCAGCTGCTGCCTCAGACAGCTGATGCCAAAGAAAGCAGTCTGGGAATAGGAGGCTCTCCAATCAGTTGTTGTTTTAGAAAAGCCACATTACCACATTAACCCAGCAATTGCTCCAGTACCTTGGGAGCAACCCACAACCCGCACACTGTGGAAGGACTGAGCAGGACTCAGCAGTGACTGATCTTCGTCATTTCTGTACATTGATCATCCTGGGCTCAGTGACACGACGACAGGCACTGCACAGACATAAACACACTGCAGTGCAGCATAGTTTACCCATACAGGAGGGCAAAAGAACAACCATTCTTGTGCCATCTTCACTGAAGGGAAGAGAGAGCCCATAGCAGCCAGAACAGAACAAAGTAAATAGCCAGCTCCCAAGGCTCATTTGCATCATGCACAGGGATAGTTTTTTGCTGCAGAAGGGAACACTGAGCAAGGACAATGAAACATTTACAACGATTTCTGAGCAGTGTCAGAGGGTGAAGAGGGGGAAGACAGGAACAGAAAAGGTACTTCCAGAACCAGCAAAGGGAAACCCATCAGCCAGGTCCTCAGGACCAAACCGCCACCATAGTGAGGGCATGCAGGGTTGGGGACTTAAGGACCTCTCAAGATACCCACCTCTGATCTAAAATAATTCTACCAGACCATCAAAAAAACATGACAACCGTAGCTTTTCTAAAGGCAGAATATGAGCTGGCAGTGGTCAGGAACAGCAGACTGAGACTGTAATTACAGGGTGGAGAACCTGCACTGCCAGGACATGCACAACTGGACAGTGTCATCCCAGGTGTCAACAGAGGATGCCCTACAAACAGCCAGATCACAGAGCATAATGCTTTCAAGCACCACTCAGTAAAGCTACATATCTGAGGCAGCTAAATTCCTAGAATTGTGACATTAGCAAAATAATGGCCCTCTGTCTCTGTTAATTTAAAGGGCTACCAGTCATTTATGAGCTGAAAAACAGGGTCCCTTGAAAACTCATGCACAACATAGCCACGGACCATAAGGGATCAAGTAATTTCTCAGATAGCAGAGTCCACAAAACACTGTGGGCTAAAAGCACAAAACAAATATAAGTGTTTCATCATAACTTTTTTAGGGTTATTCGTTCTTCAGCAAATCTCTCCAGCTGCAGCTGTCTCTGCCAATTCTGTTGAAAAAAATCATGAGAGAACAGATGCAGTGAAGCTCTTGAAAGTATTAGCTGTCCAAGCTTGTTATGTGTGACTCAAATTAACCACTACAACACCAGGCTAGCAGAGGAATTTGGTTGCAAGTCAAAGGAAAGAATAGGAGCGCATTGGCAGCAAGTCAAAGGAATAACTGTCTGCAAACAAGCAACTCTCTCCTGTCCTGTGAGATGCCATCAGGAAGCTCATCCCAACAGGACTACGTGCAGAGGAGCCACTTCAGTGTCAAGATTTTCTCCAGCCCAAAGCACACCAATTTCCTCTGGCAAATAAGGAGAGATAGTAAGTAAATAGCTGAAAACCTCAGGCACAAAGTTCATAAGCTCTTTATAAAACAATAAGCAAGAAAAATAAATATATAATGGAAAAGAGGTCCTTCCATTTATTTTGCCTACAGGAATTGCTGAATGACAAGCACATCAGACACAACAGAGTCAGGATGTTGCAAAGCCAATGCACTGGACCCACAGCATCGGTCCCTCCTGCAGCCCCAGAGTCTCCCCTACTGCATGCCTGCCCCACAGGGAAGCACATGGGTCCCTGCTCTATGCACAGCTCCAGCTCTGGAAAGCTCACCTATCCCTAAGTGAATTCTTAGTTTGGGATGAAAAACACAGCCCATGTTTGACTATTTTATCTTGGTTTTTATTCTTACGTAATAAACCATGAAAAAAGCTTCCTCCAAAAGGAAAGGCATGCTTAACTGCTGTCCCAAACTGACATTCTTTTCCTGATTGTCTCTGCAACACCACAGTGTGAATAGGAGTTACATCCCGTGAGCTGTGTTTCAGCCTCGGCTTTGTCTGCTACACACTTGCATTTGGAAGACCAGCAGTGACTACAGTAACACCTTGAACTCCACGTAAACCAAAATACTAGTTATCTATAGTTCCAGCGCTTTGTCATTAACAAGCTCTGGCTTGATTTAATGAGAAACAAAGACTGAGGTGTTTGACCTTGCCTTAAAATACAGTCAGAGCTTTTTTAAAACTGAACATCTCTTCAATCTCACAGATGTAAGACTTCACAAAATAAAACACAGTTAAAGCCCCAAATTTGCCTTTGCTCTCACCATGTCATAGAAACAAAGGTGGGATTAACCAGGGGAGACCTCATAGTGGTCTTCAACACACTCATGAGAGGATGTGGAGGGGCAGGTACTAATCTCTTCTCTCTTGTGACCAGTGACAGGACTTGAGGAAACAGCATGAAGTCAGAGGAGGTTTAGGTTGGAAATCAGGAAAGTTTTTCACCCAATAGGTGGCTGAGCACTTGAACAGGCTCCCCAGGGTACCGGTCACAGCACCAAGCCTGTCTGAGCTCAAGAAGCTTTTGGACAACAGTCTCAGGCACAGAGTGGGATAACTGGAGTGTCCTATGCAGGGCCAGGAGGTTGTAGACTCGGTTACCCCCATGGGTCCCATCCAACTCAGCATATTCTATGATTCCCAAGAGCCCACAAGAAGGCAGCTCGTGGCAAATGTTATGAGTGGAAAAGCTGTCCATTTTT